>WWET01006519.1:22010-41607 GCA_011038615.1 Limnodynastes dumerilii
AATGTGTGGGTGTATATATAATGTGGCTGTATATAATGTGTGGGTGTATATAATGTATGGGTGCATATAATGTGTGGGTGTACAGTATATAATGTGTGGGTGTATATAATGTGTGGTTGTATATATAATGTGGCTGTATATAATGTGTGGGTGTATATAATGTATGGGTGCATATAATGTGTGGGTGTACAGTATATAATGTGTGGGTGTACTATAAATAATGTGTGGGTGTATATAATGTCAGTTTGGGTCCCTGCTAAGAACACGGTGCTCCGATAGGTAAATGTAAAGACTAACCCCAACCCTTCCCCTAATACTGACCCTAACCCTTCCCTTCCATTACCCAAACCCTAGTCCTCCCTTCCTCGCAGCCTGACCAAAAAACCTTCCCTTCTCCCTAGCCTGACCCTAATACTCCCTTCTCTATAGCCTAACCCTAAGACCCCCCTCCCCACAGCCTGACCCTAACACTCCCCTTCTATGGCCCTAACCCTAACCCTCACCCTCTCTTCTCCCTAGCCTGACTCTAATACTCCCTGCAGGAAAAAGGCACTCCGCAGACAATAGCAGCAAACTTGCTGAGGTGCAATCAAGAGACAAAGTAGAAATCACTTGAAGTCATGCACTCTCCAGACGAATATATAGTGAGAAAATAAGCAGGAAATTAATTAAGAGAACACCGACGTTTCAGAGGACAAACCTCTTTCTTCAGGGCAAATTTGCATACTATAGACTAACATTTAAATACCCCCACAATAATAGACAAGAAATACTCTCACCTGAAACATCCAGACGCCGGGAAAGACTAGCGCCGCCCCAGAGAGCGGGAGACAGCATTGCGCAGACACCGACGTCACCTGGTTACCAAGGCGCCAAGATAGCGTCCTCGGGCAGCTCGGTCCCAACGCTGGAAAGTAAAAAATCAAAAATGAATAAAGAAGAATTTCAAAAAAATAAACACATATCAAATAAAGAACTTACATGAATGGGACACAAAAAATACAGTATACAACAAGTGAAAAATTCATAATAACAAGAGCACAAGGAGCCTGTTGATATGGTCATAGCGACCAAAACACATACATATATAGATTAAAACACTGTCCTATATAAAAGGACATAATAGTGATACCCAACTACACCATAGGGGACCACAGACTAGCTCCCCAAAAAGTTTTAATATTAGATAAACTATAAATATGATATATGTTTTGGGCAAAAGACCAGCATATATAGAGAAATGACAATAAAACAAAGCAGGGCGAAAGTTATCAAAGAAAACAGCCTAATGGCAAGGTCTCATTGAGACCTTATTTTCTCAATATATTCGTCTGAAGAGTGGATGACTTCAAGTCATTTATATATATATATAATTCCATTTCTGCAGTTTATTTACAAGCCGCCTGCATTACTTTAAGTTTACAGATGTTACAAACAAATACTATCAGAATACTCAACAGTCCACATTTTAACCTGTCTACAATTTCTCCTGTCCACATTTCATACCAGATCCTTTTTTTGTTGTATAGATGCTATATATACTACAGTCAATCCGATCAGGTGGTTACTTTCACAAATTAGACATTGGTCATTATCGTACCTCATTCATCATCAAGATACTACTTGTTCTTCCTTGATGATAAATATAGACCTCACTACTTATGTTATTTTGGTAAAACACACAGAGACTGTTACCATCCTCCCCCATCTTTGTATCCCAGGTTGATTTTGTTATTATACCATTCTGTTTTTTAATCTATCTTTGTATTACTATAATCAGGAAAATTCATAAGCGATCTATTTCGCCAACACTCTTCAAATTGACCCTGTTAACGGATCTTCCAGTACCAGTAACCCCTTCCTGTACAGCTTTCTATGCTCATACGATCAATACCCTGTGCTAAGGTGAGATGTGTTCATGTATGTGTTAAAAAGGTCGTGGGTTGATCATGAGAAATAGTGAAGTCATAATATTCCTGGTCATAGGTGTAGACAATGGGCAAACCATGAATTATACATCCAGGAATACATCATATAACCAGACCAGTTTTCAATTGATGAAATTACAAGAACACTTTATGAATAATGTACCGGATCCACCCCCCCCCACCCCCGCATGTCTCTCATGCGTAAAATGTGTGACTTATGCTTCCATTAGGCAGACTTAAGTCACACTTGCGGATCAACAGCCCGTCCAACCGCTGATCGGCTTGTAAGTGGGATATCCCTCCTATACTCTAAAATGATATAAAATTATAATGCTTCCCACTGCCCAGCTTGGCTGTCGGAGGGGAAGCACAGCCCCTTTCTACTTAAGTTGGATTGTAGGGAACTAAGTTCTGTACAATGGAAGCTACGTTACTTAACCTAACATAACATCTGGAGGGATGAGCCCACTTACACACTTTGGGGCTGATCCAGAGGTACGCTGGCCCGCTGACCGTAAGTATGGCCAGCGTAGCTCTGGAGCACTCCCCCTACACTCCCCCTGTGGCCGGCATAATTACCCACTGTTACACCGGCTGAAGGCAACCTTAACTTCAGCCGGCGTTGAACTAAGTTCAATGGAAGCTACGTTACTTAACCTAACATAACATCTGGAGGGATGAGCCCACTTACACACTTTGGGGCTGATCCAGAGGTACGCTGGCCCGCTGACCGTAAGTATGGCCAGCGTAGCTCTGGAGCACTCCACTCCCCACTCCCCCTGTTTAAGCGTAGTTACACACAGTTACACCAGCTGAAGGCTACCCTAACTTCAGCTGGCGTAACTGTGTGTAACTACGCTCACACAGGAGCGCAACCTCCCTAACCCAGCCCTCCCTTCCTAATTACCCTCCTGCCGCCCAGCTTCCGTAACTACAGTGTAGATACGGAGCTACCTGCCCCTCGGTCCGTAACTACGCTGTAGTTACGGACGCTAGATCCATGGCTCACAGAGCCATGGATTACTCCAGACAAAATATGCTCGGCGAATGCGCAAAACAGAATTTCTGCCGTTCTTACGCATATGGCCGCCGTAACTAGTGCGGTGGCTGTAGGTCTGGATCTGCCCAAATGTGTCTCGGCCTTCTGGAATTATTTTAATGTATGATTGGAATTAAATATACTAATGTATGAAAACATGTTGTTTTCTGTTCACTACAGTTCTGACTACAAAATCTAAAACCATGACCAAGAAGGTTCTTGTAGATGTCAGAAATTATGTATTATACATGTGCTGTTACATAGCTGTCTGACTATTAAAAGGATGTACAGATTCAGCTGGCTGAGAAGATATTTCATGTTACAGGAGACCCCGTTTTCTTCAATTATTTTACTACCAAGTTTTGTCAGTGTATCATAAAGAGCAGTTCCAAATTATATGAGTGAGAATGATAGTTTTGAAGAACATGAAGATTGGGATGCAAATAACAAATTCAGAGTCAGAAATAAAAAAAATAAAAATAAAAAAAATGCGCTTCCTCAATATAGAACACAACTGGGTTAAAGTCTAAAAGAGAAATAGCATATGCTACAACAATGCTAGATGCAACCAGCGCTCATATCACAATAAAAAGAAAATTAAAGTAAAAAAATTAAATAAAAAAAATTGGTGATTTAAAATAATTTTAAAAAAGTAAAATTTCAATTACAATGAAATAAAAAATAAATCTTGCATTTTTACATTCACCAATTTTTTTTCATTATTTATTATTTTTTTCTATCCTTCCTTCCATGTGGTTCTCAGTTTACAGCGATTGTCATATGAGCGCTGGTTGAACGTCACATTGTTGTAGAAGAAACTATTACTTACATTTTCTAACCAGTTGTTCTTAGTACTCAGCTCTTTAAGCTCATTCATAAACTTCTCTTTTACTTTTTTTAGCTCATCTTTAGATTTTTTTCTTTCTTCTTTTTTCCAGCTGTCAAATTTATTTAGAACTTCTTGTTCGGCTGTTTTCTTATGTTCATTTTCCTGTATGTGAAAAACGAGTTGTATATATTCGAAGGTCGTCATTTTCACAAATGCATGCACAATATGCTCACATTATACCTTAATAATTATGTATCCTTATGTGACATATTCTAAGGGATGTTGAGTACTTTAACCAAGACAAAATTTTGTTTGTGATTGGAGTTTTTACTTCACTATGATCGCTACCCCCCCCATCTGCCATTGTTAACTAATCTTGCCAAACGATACAATTAGTTAACCAATCTGTTTATAAATATAATCAGCAGCTCCTTTCTTCCAATTTCACGTAACCTCTTCTTGATCTTCAGAACTTGTGCTCCATGGCAGTAAAACAAAAATGTGTTTATTTCCGTTCATTAACCAAAAATAAGTTTGCACTTTAGTTGTATGACCTAAGTGACCTCCACCCAACCTTGCAACCCTGTATACAAACCCAATAGCAAATAAGCATGGCCAAGAAAATTCCCAGGTCAACTACCAGCTGTATCTGTAGCAGACAGCAGTATCTGTAGCAGACAGCTGTATCTGTAGCAGACAGCTGTATCTGTAGCAGACAGCTGTATCTGTAGCAGACAGCTGTATCTGTAGCAGACAGCTGTATCTGTAGCAGACAGCTGTATCTGTAGCAGACAGCTGTATCTGTAGCAGACAGCTGTATCTGTAGCAGACAGCTGTATCTGTAGCAGACAGCTGTATCTGTAGCAGACAGCTGTATCTGTAGCAGACAGCTGTATCTGTAGCAGACAGCTGTATCTGTAGCAGACAGCTGTATCTGTAGCAGACAGCTGTATCTGTAGCAGACAGCTGTATCTGTAGCAGACAGCTGTATCTGTAGCAGACAGCTGTATCTGTAGCAGACAGCTGTATCTGTAGCAGACAGCTGTATCTGTAGCAGACAGCTGTATCTGTAGCAGACAGCTGTATCTGTAGCAGACAGCTGTATCTGTAGCAGACAGCTGTATCTGTAGCAGACAGCTGTATCTGTAGCAGACAGCTGTATCTGTAGCAGACAGCTGTATCTGTAGCAGACAGCTGTATCTGTAGCAGACAGCTGTATCTGTAGCAGACAGCTGTATCTGTAGCAGACAGCTGTATCTGTAGCAGACAGCTGTATCTGTAGCAGACAGCTGTATCTGTAGCAGACAGCTGTATCTGTAGCAGACAGCTGTATCTGTAGCAGACAGCTGTATCTGTAGCAGACAGCTGTATCTGTAGCAGACAGCTGTATCTGTAGCAGACAGCTGTATCTGTAGCAGACAGCTGTATCTGTAGCAGACAGCTGTATCTGTAGCAGACAGCTGTATCTGTAGCAGACAGCTGTATCTGTAGCAGACAGCTGTATCTGTAGCAGACAGCTGTATCTGTAGCAGACAGCTGTATCTGTAGCAGACAGCTGTATCTGTAGCAGACAGCTGTATCTGTAGCAGACAGCTGTATCTGTAGCAGACAGCTGTATCTGTAGCAGACAGCTGTATCTGTAGCAGACAGCTGTATCTGTAGCAGACAGCTGTATCTGTAGCAGACAGCTGTATCTGTAGCAGACAGCTGTATCTGTAGCAGACAGCTGTATCTGTAGCAGACAGCTGTATCTGTAGCAGACAGCTGTATCTGTAGCAGACAGCTGTATCTGTAGCAGACAGCTGTATCTGTAGCAGACAGCTGTATCTGTAGCAGACAGCTGTATCTGTAGCAGACAGCTGTATCTGTAGCAGACAGCTGTATCTGTAGCAGACAGCTGTATCTGTAGCAGACAGCTGTATCTGTAGCAGACAGCTGTATCTGTAGCAGACAGCTGTATCTGTAGCAGACAGCTGTATCTGTAGCAGACAGCTGTATCTGTAGCAGACAGCTGTATCTGTAGCAGACAGCTGTATCTGTAGCAGACAGCTGTATCTGTAGCAGACAGCTGTATCTGTAGCAGACAGCTGTATCTGTAGCAGACAGCTGTATCTGTAGCAGACAGCTGTATCTGTAGCAGACAGCTGTATCTGTAGCAGACAGCTGTATCTGTAGCAGACAGCTGTATCTGTAGCAGACAGCTGTATCTGTAGCAGACAGCTGTATCTGTAGCAGACAGCTGTATCTGTAGCAGACAGCTGTATCTGTAGCAGACAGCTGTATCTGTAGCAGACAGCTGTATCTGTAGCAGACAGCTGTATCTGTAGCAGACAGCTGTATCTGTAGCAGACAGCTGTATCTGTAGCAGACAGCTGTATCTGTAGCAGACAGCTGTATCTGTAGCAGACAGCTGTATCTGTAGCAGACAGCTGTATCTGTAGCAGACAGCTGTATCTGTAGCAGACAGCTGTATCTGTAGCAGACAGCTGTATCTGTAGCAGACAGCTGTATCTGTAGCAGACAGCTGTATCTGTAGCAGACAGCTGTATCTGTAGCAGACAGCTGTATCTGTAGCAGACAGCTGTATCTGTAGCAGACAGCTGTATCTGTAGCAGACAGCTGTATCTGTAGCAGACAGCTGTATCTGTAGCAGACAGCTGTATCTGTAGCAGACAGCTGTATCTGTAGCAGACAGCTGTATCTGTAGCAGACAGCTGTATCTGTAGCAGACAGCTGTATCTGTAGCAGACAGCTGTATCTGTAGCAGACAGCTGTATCTGTAGCAGACAGCTGTATCTGTAGCAGACAGCTGTATCTGTAGCAGACAGCTGTATCTGTAGCAGACAGCTGTATCTGTAGCAGACAGCTGTATCTGTAGCAGACAGCTGTATCTGTAGCAGACAGCTGTATCTGTAGCAGACAGCTGTATCTGTAGCAGACAGCTGTATCTGTAGCAGACAGCTGTATCTGTAGCAGACAGCTGTATCTGTAGCAGACAGCTGTATCTGTAGCAGACAGCTGTATCTGTAGCAGACAGCTGTATCTGTAGCAGACAGCTGTATCTGTAGCAGACAGCTGTATCTGTAGCAGACAGCTGTATCTGTAGCAGACAGCTGTATCTGTAGCAGACAGCTGTATCTGTAGCAGACAGCTGTATCTGTAGCAGACAGCTGTATCTGTAGCAGACAGCTGTATCTGTAGCAGACAGCTGTATCTGTAGCAGACAGCTGTATCTGTAGCAGACAGCTGTATCTGTAGCAGACAGCTGTATCTGTAGCAGACAGCTGTATCTGTAGCAGACAGCTGTATCTGTAGCAGACAGCTGTATCTGTAGCAGACAGCTGTATCTGTAGCAGACAGCTGTATCTGTAGCAGACAGCTGTATCTGTAGCAGACAGCTGTATCTGTAGCAGACAGCTGTATCTGTAGCAGACAGCTGTATCTGTAGCAGACAGCTGTATCTGTAGCAGACAGCTGTATCTGTAGCAGACAGCTGTATCTGTAGCAGACAGCTGTATCTGTAGCAGACAGCTGTATCTGTAGCAGACAGCTGTATCTGTAGCAGACAGCTGTATCTGTAGCAGACAGCTGTATCTGTAGCAGACAGCTGTATCTGTAGCAGACAGCTGTATCTGTAGCAGACAGCTGTATCTGTAGCAGACAGCTGTATCTGTAGCAGACAGCTGTATCTGTAGCAGACAGCTGTATCTGTAGCAGACAGCTGTATCTGTAGCAGACAGCTGTATCTGTAGCAGACAGCTGTATCTGTAGCAGACAGCTGTATCTGTAGCAGACAGCTGTATCTGTAGCAGACAGCTGTATCTGTAGCAGACAGCTGTATCTGTAGCAGACAGCTGTATCTGTAGCAGACAGCTGTATCTGTAGCAGACAGCTGTATCTGTAGCAGACAGCTGTATCTGTAGCAGACAGCTGTATCTGTAGCAGACAGCTGTATCTGTAGCAGACAGCTGTATCTGTAGCAGACAGCTGTATCTGTAGCAGACAGCTGTATCTGTAGCAGACAGCTGTATCTGTAGCAGACAGCTGTATCTGTAGCAGACAGCTGTATCTGTAGCAGACAGCTGTATCTGTAGCAGACAGCTGTATCTGTAGCAGACAGCTGTATCTGTAGCAGACAGCTGTATCTGTAGCAGACAGCTGTATCTGTAGCAGACAGCTGTATCTGTAGCAGACAGCTGTATCTGTAGCAGACAGCTGTATCTGTAGCAGACAGCTGTATCTGTAGCAGACAGCTGTATCTGTAGCAGACAGCTGTATCTGTAGCAGACAGCTGTATCTGTAGCAGACAGCTGTATCTGTAGCAGACAGCTGTATCTGTAGCAGACAGCTGTATCTGTAGCAGACAGCTGTATCTGTAGCAGACAGCTGTATCTGTAGCAGACAGCTGTATCTGTAGCAGACAGCTGTATCTGTAGCAGACAGCTGTATCTGTAGCAGACAGCTGTATCTGTAGCAGACAGCTGTATCTGTAGCAGACAGCTGTATCTGTAGCAGACAGCTGTATCTGTAGCAGACAGCTGTATCTGTAGCAGACAGCTGTATCTGTAGCAGACAGCTGTATCTGTAGCAGACAGCTGTATCTGTAGCAGACAGCTGTATCTGTAGCAGACAGCTGTATCTGTAGCAGACAGCTGTATCTGTAGCAGACAGCTGTATCTGTAGCAGACAGCTGTATCTGTAGCAGACAGCTGTATCTGTAGCAGACAGCTGTATCTGTAGCAGACAGCTGTATCTGTAGCAGACAGCTGTATCTGTAGCAGACAGCTGTATCTGTAGCAGACAGCTGTATCTGTAGCAGACAGCTGTATCTGTAGCAGACAGCTGTATCTGTAGCAGACAGCTGTATCTGTAGCAGACAGCTGTATCTGTAGCAGACAGCTGTATCTGTAGCAGACAGCTGTATCTGTAGCAGACAGCTGTATCTGTAGCAGACAGCTGTATCTGTAGCAGACAGCTGTATCTGTAGCAGACAGCTGTATCTGTAGCAGACAGCTGTATCTGTAGCAGACAGCTGTATCTGTAGCAGACAGCTGTATCTGTAGCAGACAGCTGTATCTGTAGCAGACAGCTGTATCTGTAGCAGACAGCTGTATCTGTAGCAGACAGCTGTATCTGTAGCAGACAGCTGTATCTGTAGCAGACAGCTGTATCTGTAGCAGACAGCTGTATCTGTAGCAGACAGCTGTATCTGTAGCAGACAGCTGTATCTGTAGCAGACAGCTGTATCTGTAGCAGACAGCTGTATCTGTAGCAGACAGCTGTATCTGTAGCAGACAGCTGTATCTGTAGCAGACAGCTGTATCTGTAGCAGACAGCTGTATCTGTAGCAGACAGCTGTATCTGTAGCAGACAGCTGTATCTGTAGCAGACAGCTGTATCTGTAGCAGACAGCTGTATCTGTAGCAGACAGCTGTATCTGTAGCAGACAGCTGTATCTGTAGCAGACAGCTGTATCTGTAGCAGACAGCTGTATCTGTAGCAGACAGCTGTATCTGTAGCAGACAGCTGTATCTGTAGCAGACAGCTGTATCTGTAGCAGACAGCTGTATCTGTAGCAGACAGCTGTATCTGTAGCAGACAGCTGTATCTGTAGCAGACAGCTGTATCTGTAGCAGACAGCTGTATCTGTAGCAGACAGCTGTATCTGTAGCAGACAGCTGTATCTGTAGCAGACAGCTGTATCTGTAGCAGACAGCTGTATCTGTAGCAGACAGCTGTATCTGTAGCAGACAGCTGTATCTGTAGCAGACAGCTGTATCTGTAGCAGACAGCTGTATCTGTAGCAGACAGCTGTATCTGTAGCAGACAGCTGTATCTGTAGCAGACAGCTGTATCTGTAGCAGACAGCTGTATCTGTAGCAGACAGCTGTATCTGTAGCAGACAGCTGTATCTGTAGCAGACAGCTGTATCTGTAGCAGACAGCTGTATCTGTAGCAGACAGCTGTATCTGTAGCAGACAGCTGTATCTGTAGCAGACAGCTGTATCTGTAGCAGACAGCTGTATCTGTAGCAGACAGCTGTATCTGTAGCAGACAGCTGTATCTGTAGCAGACAGCTGTATCTGTAGCAGACAGCTGTATCTGTAGCAGACAGCTGTATCTGTAGCAGACAGCTGTATCTGTAGCAGACAGCTGTATCTGTAGCAGACAGCTGTATCTGTAGCAGACAGCTGTATCTGTAGCAGACAGCTGTATCTGTAGCAGACAGCTGTATCTGTAGCAGACAGCTGTATCTGTAGCAGACAGCTGTATCTGTAGCAGACAGCTGTATCTGTAGCAGACAGCTGTATCTGTAGCAGACAGCTGTATCTGTAGCAGACAGCTGTATCTGTAGCAGACAGCTGTATCTGTAGCAGACAGCTGTATCTGTAGCAGACAGCTGTATCTGTAGCAGACAGCTGTATCTGTAGCAGACAGCTGTATCTGTAGCAGACAGCTGTATCTGTAGCAGACAGCTGTATCTGTAGCAGACAGCTGTATCTGTAGCAGACAGCTGTATCTGTAGCAGACAGCTGTATCTGTAGCAGACAGCTGTATCTGTAGCAGACAGCTGTATCTGTAGCAGACAGCTGTATCTGTAGCAGACAGCTGTATCTGTAGCAGACAGCTGTATCTGTAGCAGACAGCTGTATCTGTAGCAGACAGCTGTATCTGTAGCAGACAGCTGTATCTGTAGCAGACAGCTGTATCTGTAGCAGACAGCTGTATCTGTAGCAGACAGCTGTATCTGTAGCAGACAGCTGTATCTGTAGTTAAAGCACATCTTATTTGTTTCATTTCAAATCCATTGTGGTGGTGTATAGAGCCCAAAATATGAGAATTGTGTTGATGTCCCAATATTTATGCACCTGACTGTGTATGTGTGTGTATATGTTGTTTCATTTCAAATCCATTGTGGTGGTGTATAGAGCCCAAAATATGAGAATTGTGTTGATGTCCCAATATTTATGCACCTGACTGTGTATGTGTGTGTATATGTTACATGTCTCTCTCTCTCTCTCTCTCTCTCTCTCTCTCTCTCGATGGATAGATATATACACACATTTTTCTATATATATATTTTGCTGTAGATATGTAGATAAAGGTATATCAAATATATAGGTATAGAACTACACACATGGATATAGTTACATACATTACATTCACACACACATACATACATACATACATACATACATACATACATACATACATACATACACACATAGCATGACATACATGCCTAATGTCACACACAGACATACCATGCATGCATAATAACACACGAACACAAAACATGAATGCTGTCTGATTAGTCAACTCTTAGGCACTGGGGAAGTCTTTGAAAATCTCTCTGCGGAGCTCCCTGCCTGAAACTATGAAGTAGGAGATTCATGAGCTGATACTGAATGCTGTCTCAGCTTCGCTCGCCCCCTCCTTGTGCTTTGAGCGGTGGCACTGCTCACACCGCCCTAGTTACAGCCCTGCTTACTTATGATGGCTTGCAGCCTCTTTTTCACACTGCTCATGGTCAGTGCTGCATGAGAATCCTCGTCAACTACCAATATCACATTCCTACCCACCAGGACATAATAGAAATGAAATGTCCAACAGAGAGAAGTGGCTGAGTTCTCTAGTGGGTGTTCCATCTTAGCCATTGCAGACCCTCCAACCTGACCCATTCCATTAGGTACAAAATTCTCTGCTCCTGAGTTTTCAACTGTCAGTTACTATAGTAACCAACTGTGTTAAAGCAAAATGTGTTTTTTAAACATCAGTTTATTAATTAAAACCAGGTGAGTGACAGTTGGAACCTCCAGAGAAGACTATAATGTACCTAGTGGAAGGGGTCATGTTGGAGGGTATATCACTGTGCAGTCTAGGTGTTGCATCTCTCTATGTGCCCCTCTATACCCCTGCACATATGGAGTAGGAGTATACATGAGTGAATTTTCTCTTAGGGATCCATTCCATCAAATGTATGGCTTCCTTCCAACATATCAGATTTATACATGTGTATACCTTACTGGAATGTCACACACACCTGTATCAGTCCCTTGTTTATAAGAATGTCATGTACAAGGTGCACTTTATACTACTGAGAATCTCTCCTTTGCATGTGCCTGTAATACACAAAACTCAGAATCAGACTCTGAAAGCTCAACCCCGAATCCATTCATAAGGACACATTATAAGGAAAGCTAATAGGACATTGCAGGAAGATGGAGATATTCTAGTCATGAGTCCTTTGTCTGGTTTTATATACATGTTGTACAAATGTGGGTGTATAGGCGCTGGTTACTAAATAAACCTCTATAATTACCAATATAAGAGATATAAAATATGGTTAAAAATATATATAGAAATATCCCAAAGATAAATGATGAGAAGGTAAAACTGTCAAACATCAAAAATAAACTCTTATTAAGACAGGTGGTCTCTTAATCACAATTTAAATCCAATATTAAACAATCAGAAAAATAATCTGGAAACTAAAAATCAGTAGATTTAGAAAGTTAATGCCATCTTGTCTATATAACCTAGAGTGGCTAATGAATAGAGAGACTGCTAGGCAAAGGCATATCTATAATGGGTGCGGGGTGTGCAGTGCACACAGGCCCCTCAAAACAGAGATACCTGTGGCATTCATCCAGCACCCTGGGTTGGCAAGGAAAGGGGGGCCATTTGGCATCTATTTCTCCCCCTAAGATGTTCTGGAGAGAAAAAATAGATGCCGAATGAGCCCCCCCTACCCCTGCGGTGGGACTGTCCCTATTCGCGGGCCGAAAAAGGGTGGAGCTTGCAGCGTCGTTAGGCTCTGCCCCTTTTGAGGTCGAAGTCCTGTCTCTAGTAAGGTGGGGGGGAGGGGCCCATGTACAAATTCTGAACAAGGGTCATCTCACTTCTTAAAACGCCCCTGCCGCTAGGTGTTAAATTAATGGTCCATGTTCTGATCCTTTATCCTTATCCAAAGAAATAATTTTAAAAAATCACCTATTAATAATACATTTTGACATATATATGTGAGACAATAAATAAATAAATAAATAAATAAATAGGTAGCGGGGAAAAAAAAGGGTCCACTTCCCTTTTAATCGTCCCAATAATGCTACAGTCAATATGAAACTGGAGGTGGTGTTAGAAGTCTCAGGAAGCACCACGTCCACAGTGTCAGTCTTGGCAACAGTTGTTTGGGTGATGGGGCCTGATCCAGACCTACGTTAAAAGCTGTAGATGTTGCCCGGCACTACTCCGTACTATCACCGTAGTAAAGGCTGAGGGGGCGTCCCACGCCGTTACTACGCTCAAGTTAGTGTAGGTGGGCGGTGGGAGGTAGTTTAATGAGGGAGGGAGGGGTTTGCGGGCATATGCTCCTGTGCGAGCGTATTTTCCCTTGCTTAGGCCGGCTGAGAGCGAGGGAAAATACGCTCGCATAGGGGGGAGTGTCGGGGGAGTGCACGCCGATACGATGTGCTTTACTAAGCACAGCGCATCGGCGTAGGTCTGGATCAGGCCCATGGGGTCAGCAGTACAATCTGGAGCCACAACGCGTTTTAAGTGTCTTAATAAGAGTCATTTATCTTTAGAATATTTCTGTATATTTTTTAACCATATTTTTTATCTCTTATACTGGTAATTATAGAGGTTTATTTAGTAACCAGTGCCAATATACCCACATTTCTACAACATTTCTTCACATTTAGAGTTGTGCAGCAGGTTTTTCAGCGCTTTTAAATGGTTCCTTTGCTTTTGGTTTTATATACAGCTGTGCCGTTGATGGAGCTGCAGTCACAGTGTTGCAAAATGGATTATATACGGAGGTCAAGATCCAAATCTCTTCATCCATATTTAAAGGTTACAGTGAAGGCTACATATTCTGTGACGTGCGCCTCTGTAATGGAAGCATTGGATGCACTGGGGTAAGTCATAAATTTATTATATGGTTGTGGGAAAGTTCTATCTGTCCCGTTATTTACAGCTGAAGAGTTGCTGGGGTGATGGCTTGGATGGGTTGAGAGCACCACAGCGCCCTCTCCTGGGGCCTGATCCAGACCTACGCATGAGAGCGGAGCGTATTACCGCTGCAGCGTAAAAACTTTCACTCCCATGACACTCCCCTTACCTTCCTTTCAGTACGCCCGCCGAACCCTACCCTAACTTTTCCCTGTTTGTACGTATTTTTGTAGCGACGCGCTGTTCGTAGCGGCCTAAGCACGCCCATACTGTACAATTTAAATGGCTCCCCCCCGCCTACATTCCTTAACTTCATCGTCCGTACTAACTTCGTACTATAAACACGCACCGTCGTCGGAAAAAACGCAAACAATACGGACGCTCGAATTGCCACTACGAAAAGATCTTTGGTACGACCGGAAGTTGTCACTATGCATACGCACAGTGCGTTTTTTCTGCCATTTTTTCGCTTACGATCAGCGTACGTTCGCATGCGAGCGTAGGTCTGGATCAGGCCCCTGGTTCCTAACAGTGTGGCATTTCTTTGGCATTGTGTTTGTAATGTTAAATGGAAACACAGTGGACCGGATCCAGACCCCCGCATGCTTTCTGTATGTGTAAGGGGTCTGAAAGTGTGCAAGGAAGAGGGGAATGCAAACCCCTGTCACTCCTCTCTCTAGTGCGGCGTACCGGTCACTTACATGTCCAGAACTCTACCTTAACTGCTGGCCTCGTATTAACATGCCTGTTCCTCGTCTGTATGGCAGGGATTAGACATGCGGATGTAAAGAGCTGGTCTCTTCCACGGATCTTCTAACTTACGGAACTGAGTTCCGTGCGTTAGAAGTTGTGATAGTGTCACATATGGCACAGACATTCGTCCATGTTACTTGTCAGGGGACTTATGCAAGAAACTTAGTAAAGTCCCCTGACTTACTTAATTCTGGATCCAGCCCACTGGGCTGCAATAGGCAGGGTCAGAATTTCTGGGGCCCGGGACACATCAGTTGGACCCCTCCCCTATGTGACATCATCGGTGATGTCACGTGGGCGGGGCCCCGCAGACCTGTGTTACCATCTGGCCGGTGTGCAGGGAAATTCTCCCCCTGCGCATTGGCCCTGTAATGATGCTGGGCCCCCATCAGCTGCGGGCCTGGGACAGTAGTTTCGGCTGTCCCTCCTTGATGGCAGCCTTGGGCAGGGTTGCCATTAGAAATTGTGTGTCCCGTGTGCCGTTATGCTCCTCCCCCTATGTGATGTCACATGTCATGATGTCACATATAGGTGGAGCACCGCAGACCAGTAAGAGAGATGCACAGCAGACCGATGCGCAGTGTCAATCGTTATAGAGCTCTCCAGACGCAGGTATTGGCGTTAGGAGACTGGTGACAGTGACTCGTCTGTCTTTTGCCACCGATACCCTCTGCTGTGGAGCTGAGAGCTGGAGAGCTGAGGTGAGTAATGGTGCCAGACCCTCCTCTCTCTGTCTGTCCTGGGACAAAATTGGTTGCTATGGTCAACATGTCCACTTTTACTTTTCTGCAGCTTAGTAAATCTGGCCCTGAAACTCATTTCACTAAAAGTTACTTTTTCAAGCTGGACTCTCAGCCTCACTATGGCCGTATTCAGAGAAAAATTATGTGCGTATTTTTAGGATTGGATTGATTTTGCATCAACAGCATGCGTAGTAATATTGATACGCCATCTACGTTGAAGTTAAGGTTGGAAATGCCTAAGGGACGGGCTTGTGAATTGGGCGGAGACTAATGCGACCCTAAGTGCTGCGGAAATATACAGACCTAAGGATTTGCATAGAAATGGGCGGGGGGAGGCATTTAGATGAGGGAAAGTGGGCGCGCTTACAGAGTTAGGGCCGGAAATATCCGCAACTAATACACATAAGGCCGGAAGTGAGTGCAGCCAGATAGGGCAAGTCAATGCAGGTGGAAGTTTAGGTCCGGCAGGAGGTTGCGAGGGGAGTGACTGTTTTTTCTGGTGGGTGTAACCTGCTCCGACCTGCCGCATATATTTGCAGCCCGATCGCCGACAGATCTCTGAATACGGCCCTATTACCCCAAACCTGGGAAGGTATATTACAGCAGAATCTCATGCTATGTAATATTTGTTTAATATTTAAATAGACGATTCAGTATTATTTCAATTAATTCTGAAACGTATAAAATATTATAAAGCAACATATAGCCTCAAGAATAAAATTGATATAGGAAAACCTCTAGTTGGAAGATGTGCGTCTTTTTAATACCTCAGTAATTAAATCCCATTAAAACATTGTACAAACTTTATTTGTGCACCATAACCTTAGATTTAGTCACTAGCCTGAAGAAGGTTGTCTTTCTCATAAAAAAAAATACATATTTTCCCTGGTTTATTTTTATAAAAACATCAATAAAATATATTTATTTTAGATGATAGTAAACAGTCTCATGGTAATAACAAAAATACATATACAGCTGCTACCACCTTACACCTTGCTCAGCTGCTTATGTACCACCACACAGTAGTCTATGTATCACCAGTTCTTCAAGCTCCACTGGTTGAGAACCCCTTTTTAATAGAATAGTTCACATATTGGGTTGTTGGGTCATTGTCTAATAACAATTGACTAGGTGATAATGCAATGATTTCTTCTCGTTCTCAGTGTGACAATAATCAGTCTGGAGAACAAGTGTTTCCTGGACTCGGGGTCCATCTGCAATTTCAAGGTAAAGCTGTGTTTATGCTTTCAGTGTTCTAATACTTTCTACAATTATATATAATATAATGTATAATATAATATAATATAATATAATATAATTATATACAGTATTATTACACCATATTATTATTATTACACCATACAGCATACATTCCTCTCCAATAGAATCCAGCATAACAGTGAGAAACATGAAGAAGATTGATGGAACATGTATTCCTCCCTTCAAAATGGTCTCCAAAAAGTATTTTTTTTGACATTACAATTGAAGTAATCCTCCACCATTCTGCTAATGCTAAGTGTATCTGATTGAGCCATGCTGCGGGACTCAGTAAATGTGTGTATAGTTTGTAATTCTGATATGTCATTATCTTGGGATTTGACATTGGTTTGCTGTTGCTCAGTCTTGAGGCTCAGTCAAAAATGTTATTTTTTTCCTGGTGGTGTCAGGTTGTGACAATTTCTACTATCACATACTGTAATGGCAAGTAAAAATTTAGTTGGTGACAGACAGTAGTTCAGAAATATTGCTGTATCATTATAAAGTATAATAATTCTATGCACAGATGACAGTGAAAAAACTGCACTAGAAAACATTTGTGGGGACCTGAAATGGCAAAAATGGCTTATTTATTATCACACAGTATAATGGCAATTAAAAATATATTGGGCAAAATATAGCAGTACAGAGATATTGCTAAATCACTATAAAACAAAATAATTCAATGCACTGAACTGTACCAGGTAAAAAATATCTAATGTGCTGCAGCCGTAATAAAAAGCAATAATACGGCAGGAGGCCACAATTCAAACATAATATCTTGTACCGACAGAGGGATGAGTTGGGGGACACAATCTCCATGGCACTGGGGAGTCCCTCCTCTGCTACCTAGCAACAGCCTATCCCTGTTGCTAGGTAGCAGAGGAGGGACACCTTGCCACCATCTCCAGGCAGGAGGAGAGGGCAGGCGGCGGGAGGCAACAGGTCCTGATACTGGGATCTTCTTGCCGCCGCTAAAAGTAAGTAAAAGGGGGTGGGGGGGGAGTGTGTGTGTTTTTTTGTTACATTTTTTTCTGTCCCTCACCATTGGGCATGCGCCGTAGCATCCCATTGTGATACAAATGCAGATCCATTGTTCCAAGGTTATCTAGTTTCACCTTGACTGGATTGGAGGTATCTCAGAATAGTTGTATAGTCATCCCATAAGGGGAAGATATATCTCACCAGGGTGTCTCTCCAATAATATCAGGCCAGATCCAGAACTAAGTATGACAGCAAAGTTATCCATGCTGTTTGCGTAAACTTAGCTGTTTGTATATTCTGCGCATGCGCACGGCAGATAGTTTGTAACAAGTTCGTAACAACATACGAGGGGGCGTGTCAACTCTACGCTAGCCGGAAATATGCACAGGAGGTGGAGGGTACAGTGTGGGCTGGGTTAGGCAGTTACCTACGAGCGCTGTTACACATGGAAAAGTTAAGGTAGGGTTTGGTACTCGTAAATCTGCAAAATTACGAGAGTCCGATGGGAGTGCCCAGGGGGATGTAATATACTTATGATAGCGTAAATACACTACGCAAGCGTACTTAAAGAGAACTTAAGTCTGGATCTGAAACAACACAAGTGTATCACTTCCAAAGCGCTATTAACCCCCTGCAGCAGCACCTAACCACAAAAAAAACCAAAAACCTCTGGGGATGTGTGGTATACAGCAAACTCTACATATCATTTAATAAATAACTTAAAAAAATTTATATAAAAATGTATAAATTAATGTATAAAAATAATATGAGAATTCAGTGGAATACAGGTTATAAAGTAGTTCAAATCATCCTAGTATAGAAAGGTGTAGATTCGGAACAAATAAGATGATGTGAGCTTGTAACTCAAAAGGATCCATAGCGTAAAACCAAGAATGAAACAGATGAAAAAAGGGATAAATGACAATCCAATTATTATCGTTTTTCATATGAAAACAAAACCACCATGAATCCCAGATAATGGTAAACAGTTTTACTCAAAGATAAATAAAAAGTGCTTTATTGCACACAAACGATAAAAAGCACAGAGCTGGATACAAAACAATCCATACCCCTGTGACAAGCGAGTAAGTCAGTGGAAAGCCTTGCTGGAACGTCTGATTCAGCAAGAGACTAGTCCAGACCGCAAAAAGGATAGTATATGCCATGGGAGGGAGGAGAACTCGATCTGGACACCCGGCTTGTGGATCACTTGACGCGTTTCGGGAAAGAAGAAAGTGTTGTTCTTTATCCCTTATCCATATTGTAATAGAAATGTATTTATGGTCTGTGATCACTGTACAGATGTTCAAGTGTGGCCCATTGTGTGTTGTATTTAGTTTTCTCCATAAGGATTGGTGAGACAAAATCCATCTAGTAGAACGGTTTGATATCATACGTGATTCGCATTGATGTGTTGGTCTTAGGTCTTGAAACTATTTCCTTGGTACACAGATGACCTGTTTCTATTTTCTTAGAGAGAACCAGGATTCTCTGTGTTGTGGTCATTAAGATCCTCCCAATATTAGTGAGCGGTCAGTATGATGCTCTCTATAATTGTGAGAGGTCACTAGGATGCACAATGTATTGTATGGTTGTCACCAGGATACTCTCTATCTACTAAGCTGTAGGTTTGGAAAAGTGGAGCTGTTACCCATAGCAACCAATCAGAGTCTAGCTCTCACTTACCTATTGCATACTAGAGAATGTCAGCTAAAATTTGATTGATTGCTATGGGCAACATCTCCACTTTACCAAACCCGCAGCTTAGTAAATCTGGCTTTATATTGGGTAGTGGTCACTAGGATGCACTGTTTATTGGTTAGTGATAACTAAATGTTATCTTTATTGATGGGGGTCATTAAGATGCTTTCTGTCAAGCATTGTGTTCACCTAGATGCTCTCTGTTTGTGTTGTTGTGACTAGAATGCTCTCAGTGATGGATGGTTCCCACTAAGAGCCTCTTATGTTGGTGGTTGCTTACTAGTGTGCTGTCTTTGCTTTGGGGGGTGGTTAGCGGGATGCTTTATGTATTGGGTCGTGGTTGCTAGGATACTCTCTGTAGTGGGTCGGTGGTAGTCTATTTCTCTGTACAGTAAAGAGTTCATTATAT
>WWET01006520.1:7420-22368 GCA_011038615.1 Limnodynastes dumerilii
CAGAAGAAGATGTCTCCATCGTGGCAAGTGGAGAAGAGCCCAGAGAACCGGACCAGTGACTCCAATCAAGCGGAACACAGACTGCAATCAACAGAAGAAGATTCAGCACATCCAGCAAGGCTTCCCAAGACTGATGACATCAAACGGTGAGTGCCCAAATGTTTTATTCTTTTTAAACTACCCACACTGCATTCATACACTTAGATTAGGAGAAGATGACCACCGGAGGTAAGTGCACACATTAGGGAACATAATTAGTTAGGGAAACTTTATTTTTATCATGCAAACTTAATGTAATGTGTTTATTTATGTTTGGTGCTTACTGTATTTTTTTTTTTACACACACTACAAGCAGCGCGGCATGGTTAGCAGCCTTACCATGCTGACGCTGATAGAACTACAAGGCTAAGCAATGCTGAGTCTTGTAGTTCTATCAGCACAGCATGGCTAAGGCAGCACTTCGTTTTTTTTTAAATAACGCGAGTTGCTGCGATTTTTCAAAGGGCTAATCGCGGTGGTTTTATATTGATTTCTATTCTAGTGATTTCATTTAAATCGCGGTCAATTGATTCTTAATGAATCCCGCAATTTAAATTAAAAAATAGCGCCGCGATGTTGTGCGATTTAAAATCGCAGCCAAAAATCGCCTTTAATGAATGAGGCCCTATGAATAAGTAAATAGGCCGATACGCAGATATGGGTGGAGGGAGGCATTTAAATGATGCAACGAAGGCACGGTTATGCACTTACGTTCCTTAATAGATACCCTACGCATTGAAATGCAAAACTACAGTTAAGGGAGCCCTATGACACTCGTAAGTCACATAAGAACCTGAAAACTGGGGGCGTGCCGAGGGAGTTTCATTGCTATTAGGTGCCTATATTTATATTACGTGTTCTTAAGGGTGAATCAGGTCCAATGTTATATTGACACTCCCTGAATAGGGGGTGATCTCACTGAATCCCAGAAATGGTTGGCCATCTCCTTCATGCTGGTTCACTTTCAGAATTTTGCTTCCCCTTTAGTATGATGACAGAATTTAGAATCTTTCCCTGCATTGATGTATATGGAGGTGGCTAGTTTACAAATACTGAAAGTAGTTTTTCACGGTTAATTTAAAATCAGTTGCTTTTTTGTGACATAGTTTTCTAGTTTTTTAGTGTATGTCTAAACACTAAGTTGATTTTTTGCTAGGGGGAACCAGCCAAAATCTAGCCTAGGGCACCAAATTGGCTAGGGCCGGTCCTGGTCATATTTCATCTGTTGCAAACAGTATTAGAGTTGAGAGGCGATGTTTCATATCCCAAGTCTAAATAACAGTGTGATAGTAAAGCTGGTCAGTATCTGTGTGCAGTAGGCAATTCAAAGATATATCCCTGCATGCAAAGAATACAATTAACTTGATTCCCCCTTCAATTAACATGGTTTAGCCCAGGAGTAACTAATTTCAAGCACTTACTTAAGTCTGAATCCAGCCCAATATGCGTACAATAAAAAAGTTAAAATCAGGTTTATCTGAATTTCAACTAAGATCACACTGCAAAAATCAGCAAACGAACCAACACATATTGTACTTGGATTACCCACTGGACTTCATCAAGAAGAAATAAACATTTTAGCAGATGTTAAGGAGAGTGTTTGCTTATTGCAATGCAGTGTGCTTAAGAGGAGGTTGTCAATAACTGACATCCATCCTCCTTTATTGCAGCAGAAGTTTGTGGGAACTCCGGTTAGTAGTTTGCCCAAACTACTACATCAAGATCTGGGGCTATGTTTGGAAATTGTTTACTTCTTAATTCAGAATCATTTTAAACTGAATGTACCCAAACTACAGCTATTTTAGAAACACCTTTTTTCACTGAAATAAACATCCCAGTAGTTACTTATTATTGCAGAAATAAAAGAAGTAAACATTTGAATATTTATCTAGAGAAACTAGATAGACTTTAGAAAATAAAGGAAACAAATACAGCATGCCTTAGGAACCACATACTCTTCCAGTTCCTTTAAGTAAATGTAAATATATACCGACTATTATGTATAACTTCAAAATTGTGTTACACACAACGGACTGTATTCACACTTAGGAATGAGTTATTTGCGGACAGAATGGCACCTAACTCACCCATCCTGCCCCTAACCCGCCCCCCATTTTTAGAAACCTTATGGCACTTAAGAGCGCCATAGTGTTACCTTATCTTACCATGCAAAGTTTCTTTCTTATGAAGGAAACTATGCACGGACATTGCCTCTCCCGTCCTCCCCGGCTAATCTAAATCCCTCCCCCTTCCATCTTCTAACTGAACACACCCCAAGGCGGCATTACGCTGCTTCTTTTTAATTAAACTACTTAAGCGACCGCATGGAGGCAATCTATGTACCTAACTGGTACATAGATTACATAAATGACCTACTACGCATGCGGCAGCCGAAGCTTCTTAGGTGTGAATATGGTCCAACTTGAGCAAACTTGATGGATTGTGTTGAAACCAGATCTCCATGGCTAATCATGGTAAAACCTATTTAATTATTTTTTATATATTTTAATTTCATTTTTTATAAATGAAATCAAATAAATGAATTTATTTTTTAACTGATTCACTAAACAGTCTCAAAAATCAATCTATGAATAATTTAAGTGTCTCAAGTAAACATGTTCTAATGTCACTAAATATATATTAACAGATTATTCCATGGAATTTGTGTGGCTCATTATTTTTCATATAAATTTCCACCTCATTTACATGATAATTACAAGATGGATTTTTCCTATGTGTGTTTAATCAAGACAACTGGGGCATACCTTTTAATAGCTTACATTTTCCTTAATGTGACAGCCATGTCTTTACTTTCCACTGTTATCACAATCCTTTTAGGTGTGATTAATTTAATTAACACAATTTGAATAGAAAAAATTAATGGGCAATTGAAAAAAGTGAACATGGAATGTCCAGTATAACAAATAGAGACAGTAAAACCATAAGAACTTCCAGCTTAATAAATGTATTAATCACCAAACAGCAAAAAAAGAATAAGCATCAGTAACAATTTAGTATCATTATTAACATCAGTAATTGTGATTTCAGTATACCCATGTATACAGTTAAAGATGTGCAGGTAAAAGGTACTGAAAGCATTGAATTCCAATGGCCTTGAACTTAAGGCTATTAGCAATAAAATAATCTCAGGGATTGTAACACAGAAGGACTTTAGCACAAGTAAAGGAACCACTCTATTTAGTAAATAATTAATTGCTTGAAGACTTATTAAATGCTTCTTGAATAGAGGGAATAACCAACATCTGAAACAGAGTAAAGTAATAAAATTTTTTGTCAAGTTATTTATGCTGCCACCACTAATCAAATTTTATTTAAAAGGTAGTACCCTAATCAAAAACTGGCTAGCAAATTCTAGCCTGGGGTGCAAGCTTATAAGTAAAAGCCCATACTTAGTGTTAACATTATTTCATTGGTTATTCTGTGTATAGGCAGCCGCTCTGCCATTGGGTGTTTTATATTGAACTCCCTTAAGGTCTAGTGAGATCACATAGTCCTTGCAGAGATGGAACTGATAAGTAATGCAACCCATCTATTATTGAAACAGATTTGGTTCTATGGGTAGAGTTTGGCTAGGGCATAAAGGTCTCAACAGGGATTGTGATGGGGCCCACCACATAGTGGTATGTAGATTGCGTATTTAACCTACTGAACATGTGTGGTAAGTTAATTCTTAAATATATGCATCTAAGAAGCCAGAGGTATGAATATGGCCCTTTATTTCTATCTTATACCTTATATTATGAAGAGTGCAGCTTTATGAAACCACATCACATATGTATTTAGTAAATTTTTATATATTGTTAATAAAGGAATTTAAAATGCGCAAATATAAATATGTTACATGTTTAAAAAAAAAAGTATACTTTTAGAACATTGGTGTGAACACATTTTGCAAAGTTAATGGTATGTAAAAGCAAGAGTGACCCCTTGTGGTTCATTATATAAACACAAGCTTCAGCAGCTATGTGAAATTATACCTGCTGCAGTAGAATTATATTTAAATAATATGAGCTACTAACTCAGCTATCTTACAATAGTTTAAAATAATATATTTATCAAACTACAACTCAACTACTTGTCTCAAACTGGGATATAACATGAATTAGCCACTAAAAAGTTTCAACTGTAATACATAGATCAGTGGTTCCAAAACATTTTCAGTTCAAAGCACCTTTAGTGTTTTAATAATTATTTCAAGGCACTTCTAAGCCAAAATACAAAAAAAAACAAAAACTAAACAATCCTATTTTATTATTAAATTATTAAATAACAGAAAAGTTCAATAGATTATCTATGGAAATCTCAATAAAAATACTTCTCAACTGGACTTCTATACAGTTTCAAAACCTTTTTACCAGTTACTAAATATAAGATGCTTCTCCCTCCTCCTCTGTCTCTCTAAACACCCCTCCCTCTAGACACTCTCCTATATCTGTACAATGCACACCATTCCCCCTCTGCCATCTCTCTAGACCCTTTACTTAATCTCTCCAGGTCCTTTCGTCTGATCCTAGCTTTTCCTGTTTGTGGCACAATGACTTAGTGGGCAACATAAACTTAGCCTGTGAGCTGGCCATCGATTCACAGCACCCCTATAAGTGCTCTGAGACATCCCAGGGTGCCAAGCTGTACACTTTGGGAACTCTTGATATAGATCATTGTATTATTTGTAATTGTATATGCATGTCACATTCACAAAGTCAAGATAAATGAATAAATATGTCTGACCCTTAGTGTAGCAACTATTGATGACCATAATAATGATGACAAAGCGTATACACACAATCATCCTGGCATGAGCCTGCACAGATCTTACCTGCATGGAGACTTACGCAAGTGTTATTAAGTATTATTACGGCCCACTTCTATTCAGGCTTAAAACAATAAAACAAAAAAATAAAAAAAACTATATTCTGTAGTATATGACCAGAAATATTTTTAAAAATAATTGATGCCTAAACTTAAAGTTTAGGGATGTGTTTAAAGTGAAAACAGGGCATTTTATATTGTATTTTATTATGTACTATGCTGCCCAACCCTGCCCTGTATGTCTGTACTGTATATTATTATGTATTATGCTGCCCGTCCCTACCCTGTATGTCTGTACTGTATATCATTATGTACTATGCTGTTCATCCCTACCCTGTATCTCTGTACTGTATATTATTATGTAATATGCTGCCCATCCCTACATTTATGTCTGCACTGTATATTATTATGTACTTTGCTGCCCATCCCTACCCTGTGTGTCTGTACTGTATATTATTATGTACTATGATGCACATCCCTGCCCTGTATGTCTGTACTGTATATTATTATGTGCTATGCTGCTCATCCTTACCCTGTATGTCTGTGCTTTATATTATTATGTATTATGCTGACCATCCCTACCCTGTATGTCTGTACTGTATATCATTATGTACTATGCTGCCCATCCCTGCCCTGTATGTCTGTACTGTATATCATTATGTACTATGCTGCCCATCCCTGCCCTGTATGTCTGTGCTGCATATTATTATGTACTATGCTGTCCACCCCTGCCCTGTATGTCTGTACTGTATATTATTATGTACTATGTTGCCCATCCCTATCCTGTATGTCTGTACTGTATATTATTATGTACTATTCTGCCCATCCCTGCCCTGTATGTCTGTGCTGTATATTATTATGTACTATTGTGCCCATCCCTGCCCTGTATGTCTGTACTGTATATTATTATGTACTATGCTGCCCATCCTTGCCCTATATGTCTGTACTGTATATCATTATGTACTATGCTGCCCATCCCTGCCCTGTATGTCTGTGCTGTATTTTTTGTTGTATTTTGTACGGCGCTGCAGGCACCCTGTGGCGCCTTATCAATAAACAATAATAATAAATAAATGGTGCTGCAACTGAGTGATAGTTACGTGCCTCTGCTTTAATTACTATAGGACCAGATTCACACTTATGATTTTGATACTTTTTCTTGCATATTTTTTTAGATACGGCTAAACTGTGCATGCGTAGTAACTTTTTTACGCAACCTATGTATGATTTAGGCACGGAAATCCATTAGGCATGGACTTCAAATTCGTGCTTAGTGAGATATGTCTGAAGGGCTTGCCAGTCCTTCGTTGTAGGAACTTAAGTGAAAGTGGGTGGGGGAAGGCATGTAAATGGCCCAATATAGGTGCGGTTAGGAAAGTACGCACGTACCTAAGCAACTTAAGCACAAATATACGCACTTAGAGTTAAGAAAGCCCTATGGTGGCGGAAGTCTGCTAAAATCCGTAAGTGTGAGGGGAGTGTCATGAGTGTTGCCTTGCAACTTAAGCGCGTATCTTTGCGAATCTGTGTGTGCGTTTTTCACACTTAAGTGTGAATACGGTCCATAGTCACTACATTTATTACAACTGAAACAAACTCAAGCAGAAAGGATTCTGCAATATTCTGTCACTACGCCTTAATTTAAGATCATTCATCTTGATAGGAATATCATATTTGTCTATTTGTATCTTCCTTTCCCTTCCTTCATTGGAGAAATGATGGAAAGGAACACTGGTAAATGGTATCTATAACAGGATCTGTGTAAGTGGTCAAAGTGAAGATTTATATGTAAATACAAAAAAGATTATAATGGAATAGTGATTTCTAGTTTTTCAATAAACCCTATAAAGCTGGCCATACACTAGAGCGATTATCTAAAATCGCATGGATTCGCCGATAATCTTGCCGATGTTTCCGCTGAATGGCATAAAAATATTGGCACCATACATTACATTACTTGCATGCAATTATCGTCGGAAAAGGTAGAAAAAAACGTTGATTTTTTTTGGTCTGGTTTTGTCGGATGTAAAATATCGGTTTTGCTCATACACAAAACGACATTTTATTTTTATCGTCCGATTTTCTTACTGAATTTACATAAAGGGCAGTGGTTTCCCTGTGGGTTTCAGTGACGTCGACGATAGGAAGTATAAAGAAGGGAGGAAAGGGTGCGGGTGGCATGGTAACAGGGGATAAAAGGAATGTATGTCATATAAAAAAAACTATAAATATAGCCTTAACTGACATCTTTTTTTTTAATGTTACATACAGATATCATCGTCATTTCAGATGACAGTAATGGAAGTCCAAAAGGCAAAAAACGCTAGCTCTTTGTTTGCTGTTTGTTGTTTGCTGGCAACATGGATGAGAATACGAACCAAATAACCAAAGAATGCATGAAAATGCTTAAAACCATTTATGACACAGCAGATGATATAGATGTTAAGTTATGAAGAATCAAAAAACTATGCAAGCCCAAGGATGAGAAGATTTAAAAAATGTTTAGGTGCTCAGTTGCCTCAAAAAAGTGTTTGCTTACATGGTTGCAAAATAAATGTTATAATGGTATGATTATATTTGCCAGTTTTTGGAAAATGGTTTGCAAAAAGTATACATTCTTAACAACATTGTTTAATAAAACAAATTGTTGGGCAATTCATTTGTGTGCTTATTTGCTAAAAATCTATGTATGTATGTATGTATGTATGGAAATGCAATACAAAGTTTAGAGTTTGCAGCAACAAATCCATGGCCCTCTGCACATGATGCAGCACCATATAAAATGTCCAAGTACTGTTTGTAGTTTGCAGCAACAAATCCATGGCCCTCTGCACATGATGCAGCTCCATATAAAATGTGCAAGTTCTGCATGCAGTTTGCACCAGCTTATATACGTAGGTGTTTCAAAAGGCGTCCTTTATTAAATGTCAAACGTCATTATGTTTGACGACTCCATGGCTCACAGCTTATGATGCACAAGGCGCTTCGTGATATGTCACACTTCATCTGCATAAGCACGCCTCCACCGCACGATAAATTTATCGCCGGAGAACTGCCGATTATTATAGAATGTCCATACACTACGCGATTTCTCCAAAAATCTGCTGCTTTTTTAGCGTTTTAAATCAAACATGCCAAAAGATCAAATAATCGTTTTTTCTCGTCCGAAAAATAGTTGCTATACACTTGCGCGATAATTCGGCTCTTTACGCGATAATTGATGGATCGGCCCGATAATCGCTCTAGTGTATGGCCAGCTTTAAAGTAGCACTCTTTTTTGCCACTATTGAGCACCTTTTCCAACAATGATCCACGTAATGCAATTGTGAGGCTTTTGCAATAACTTTCCATAAAAATATACATGATAAATTTTGGGGTATTACTCATGGTTTACTTTGGCGATATATTTTTTTATTTCAGATTTTGAACGGATATAATGGTTGTTGATGGGTAATGTATAAATAAAAACCATCATATAATATAAATACATTTTGATGCATAATGTAAAAAAAGCATTGCACACTCATAATTTTCACTCCAATTAAAGTTTTTATAGATGACCTGTGTTTTCAATGAAACATAATTCTATATAATTATACTTGTTGTCTGTATGAATTACTCATCACAGTCAGGACTAATTACAGCTGCTTTTCCTTGAAAATTCTGTTGAAGATTATTCATTTGCGCTACAGGTATAGGGGAAGAATGAGGAGGAAGTAATTATAGGAAACACTAGTTGTTAAAAATAATGATCACCGCTTTGTTATCCATAGCAAAACTGAATAAGACAACAATAAATTAGAGAACTATAGAAATTACTTGAAATTAATAAATAAAAATATAAACAACCAAGTCAACGTAAAATTAAATAAAATGTTAAATATTACACTTTAGGGGAAATTATTTGCCAGTGGATATGTAACTCCAAATGAAGGTTTTTGTGTCTTATGTAATGATGAATATACATACAAAACTATCTGAATATGATATAATAAATAAAGATATGCTAGAGTTGATGCAGTTATTGGAGTTACTGCACAAAAATGGTCCAATCTTTACCTGGACAAACCATGTGACAAACCATGTTTTGGACAAGCCATTTTTAAGCATGGGTGATTTTATTAATTACAGGTAAATATTGCTGAATTTTATTTTTAAACTGTGCTTTAAAGTTGAGGTATAAAACATCTCCTCTTAATTCATCTTTGTACATCTTAAGTTTGCTTCCCCTGCAGTTTAACATTGTTTAGCCACAGTGCAGATTTTCTTCATTCATTGTTTTCACATTATGCATTTAACATATTTAACCATTAATGGTATAATCCTGTTCTTTTCCATTCTTCCATCAGTGACTAACACAACACAGTACTTTAGTATTTTTAAACCTACCATTAGATGGCAATATTACTGTATACAACTAGACAATTAAATAAACTCTTCCCATACATGAAGTAGTCCTGAATTATGTATAACATTCAAAGATTAATGTAATTTATAATCATATTTTTTATTCTGATTTGTTAGCAGGTAATCTCACGTGTGAAAGATCATTCAATGAGATTTGTGAATATGAAACAGATCTGAATAACTTTTATTCATTATAGTAGAGCTTTGAGGTTATGTTCTGTACTTGCAGAAATTTGTGAGGAAATTGGATAGAGAGATTTTACTGTAAGTGTTTTCCATTTTCTTTTATTTCCATTGACCTGAGTGTCTTTGAAGATTATTATGTTAAAATGCTATCTATAGTGAGATCCGGATTTGATGATATGATTGGTGTTATTGAGCAAGAAGTAAAGTTTGAAGTATTTCTCTCTCTCACAGATGCTGTATAACTTTTACTATAGCCTTACATAGATTTGTAATAGGAATATAAAACCACATAGTAATACGTAATATCTAACAAAGATTTTGTGTCACTTTCTCTTAAAATCATTTTCTTTCTCATTCCGCCCAAGAAATGCATAATGTAATTATTCAAATATGTATTGATTCTGGTGTCATCATCATTTTCTTTGCATACAAAGCCTCTGATATTATGAAAGCCTGGATACCAACTGAAATTAAAATGATTTTTGACTGGCAAGCCATTACACTATAATACTCTCTAGGGCAAATTTCAGTATCTATCTATCTATCTATCTATCTATCTATCTATCTATCTATCTATCTATCTATCTATCCCAACAGATTTAATAAAAGTGCAACCAAATCAGCTAGATTTATTAAATTAAAATGCAACACTTCCAAAATTAAACAAATTAAATCCTAGTCTGTCCAGCTCTATTTAATAGACCCAGTGGAGTGGATCCTGAATTAAGGATGACAGGGTACATACGCATGCTGAATGCGTAAGTACAACACAATGCATAGGCCCTATATGCCTACAGTCTACCTTCCTCCCCCTGCATGCCTAAGGACCTCCTTCCTTTACCCGTATGCCTTTGGTGCCCCTTCCTCTCCCTTTATGCCTATGGGATAATATCGTGCACATAAGGCTTTGGAAAATATATTCCTTTTCCACATAAATTCTTGCTCACTAAGCATGTACTTTTACCTGGCATTTACATCAACACATTTTCAACATTACTTACACTCTCTTGCTATAACTCAGGGACTCACAACAAGTGATTTAATCATCTCTATTTGAAGATATTTCTTATATTGATGAAAGGGAACATTAGGGACACTGTATAAAACTTAGAAGCAATCCACAGGATCAAACAGATTTAGTAAATAATGGTTGATTTATTGCTACGAATAAACAGTTGGATATCTTGATGTGGAGACCCCAGGGACAGACATGAAATGATGAATTGGATAAGACAGTATGCATGAAAGCACCAGGCTGACAGTGCTGGACATACAGGCTTCAAGACACAAGATACAAGTTGAATGATGAATAGGTCAGTAATGCTAGATCCATAAAAAAGACACAGACTTAACGACAAAAGGAGGGTCAGTCCAAATGTCTAGGATCAAATTAATGACCCACATATCAGTGCAGGATGAGAGCTTCATTTAGCACAAATGGGGCAATTAATGCTGATGGGATATTAACTGCAGCACCACTGAATGGTAGAAAGCAAGTTGCAGCAGTCCCAGTGGAAGGAAGTTAAAGAAGTTAAAACAAGTGTTTCACAATCAGAACCTCTTCAAAACAGGGAGGACTGAGGCCAAAGTGAAAACAGGTCTTCCCCAATTGTTATGGAAGTAAGTGTTAAGGCCTGAGACCAATATTTGTCTGTTAACTGGGCATATTTTAAAAGGACTATGTCAATTCTTGGAGATTAGACAGTTATACAAATAACCTTCTGGTAGAAACAACTTCAGACTCTATATTATAAGTAATTGTCCCGAAAATCTGGGACTTATATAAGTGGCAACAGCAACATTGGTTTCCAGTGTCAATGCTCATGTAACAAAGAAGAGTTCATGGTGCCCTGTAACACTAACAGACACACCCAACCCTCTGGATCTACCCATTCCTGAAGATCATCTATTGGATGCACCTATTGTTGGTATTCCATCCGCCTCTTCCCTGAGTTTGTAGAACACCTGTTCTCCTAGAAAGAAATAAGAGTTAAAAATTGCCAATGGGAATGAAGGATAGGGAAAGGGGGAAAGCACCTGACTGTGAGGAGGATCGTGACTACCAGTTTGGAGGGTTACTTGTGTTTGCTCTGGCCAGGGACACTGGGGCTGAGCGTGGGACTCCCTGCCTCGGGGGCCTACCTTACCCACCTTGGTGGGGGCCTAACAACTACTACAATCAGGATGACACTCGCCGGGTTTGTTCTCTGTGTTCTTCCTCTCCTTGCTCAGCACATGCTACTCTCTAAAGAGGAATACCCCTCTTACCTACTTAACATGCTCCCAACTGGAAACATACTAATATGCTATCACTAACATTTAACTTAGAACAACAAACCAGGCCAACATGCACTATGCAAACTTCTCCTCCTTGAAAATGTCCTGTGAACTTATTGTATTCCTAGTACAATTTCAGCTACACTGCCAGGGTGTGTACCCCACCATTGGCTGTTAGAACCAACACCAGGAACTCACGTTGCACACAGGCTGCTGGAAAATGAGGGATGAATTACACACAGAAAAATAGAAAATAAAGGGTTAACTACACGGGCTGCTGGAAAAAGTGGGATTATTTGTACCCCTAACAAGGCTGTCCTATTTTTGCCCTGGTGATTTAGGTAGGAGAAAGGGTGCCCAGCACTACTAAAGGGCCTGCTCGATGTCTAGTGAAGGGGGGAGTAGTGCCCAGGGTTGTCTCAGGGCCTGAGGGAGGGGTGGCTAAACAGTGTTACTCCAGTATGCCTGGTGGTCTAGGGGGAAGAGTGCCAGAACAGGGCTGCTCCCACCTGCTGATCTCCAATATCCCTGTGGTCTAGAGGGAAGCTGTCTTTGGCGCCACTGTAGGCCAGACACCCAGGGGCTATTGAGCTCTTTTGCAAAACCCCTGGGGAATGGTGTCCTCCAGCCATGCTTCTTCACTCCTCTTGACCCGTTGCTTCTGTCTCATGTCGCTGGCTCCACCTCTTCTGGCCTCTAGCGCCCTCTGCAGCCCCTGCTCCCTGTCCTTCAATGTCATGCTGCACACTGCTGCCTGTTCCCACCCCAGTCACTCTTATAGAGTTGGCCGGGGGTTGAGCCAGTGATTTGGCAAACCCTGCATGACTTACTGCCTGCTTCCACCACCCCTGATTGGTTCATCATCACTGGTGGCCACATCCCCGACTGTCATGTCATCTCCTCATTTGTCCCTGGCGGATCCCTGTAGACCCACACCTGCCACCCCGAAGCAGCAATAAGTACTCCACATTTATTCTAAAAACTGTGTTTTTGACATATTTGCTGTAAAGTCTTGGAAGGCTGGGACTGAATTATTCTCATTTTGGTCCTGTCACCTTGGTTTTGGTTGTTATTTTCTTTAAAGAGAATAAATTTCACAATGACAATTGTTAAAGGATGGTGGATTCAGGGGCACAGGTAATCTGTGAGCCATCTCTACTGCAAATTAAGCAAATAATTTTTTCTACCATGGGGTTATATTAGCAACATTAGAAAGTACCACAGAGCAAATGTTGCATTGAGGAACATAAAAAGTGACCAGCAGAGCACAACAGATATTTCCCATATTTTGTAGATTATGAGAGTGAATACCAAAAAAAAAATGACTATTATTACAAGTTACAGTTTCTGCCTCATGTATATATGTGAGTAATGTAAATCCCTGGTGGTATAGAAGGGTTAGAAGTAAGATGGTACATAAGGGTTAGAAGTAAGTCTGTTATTTTATTGCTTTAGGAAAAGTTACTGCTTTGTTTACTGTGTTAAGAAAGATAGCAGACACATTATTTTAATGAAGAACTGGGAGATTATCTTGAATTATTGATTATAACAGGTCAAAGTAATGATTGAGACAAGTTTGGGGTGCTAGAGGCTTTTCTTCTTTTTTATCCCACCATCAGACCTCTTTATAACCTTTCACCTGTAAAACACCTTTGGAAAAACATCTACTTGTAATGATATTTGCACTGTATTAATGAAGTAAATGTCAAATATTTGATTAGCAGAAGTCAATCAAAAGGAAAACAAAAGATTGTGAGGATCCTCTCATCAGACTTCTAAAACTCTAAGGGCTCCATTTATAAAGGTTGATTTAGTCCAAATCGACCATAATCCTGGGAGTTTAGCGGCAGTTATGCAATCACCACATTCACTAAAGGCAAAGTCCCAGGACTGTGTCAGACATAGCAATCGCCGGATTTACTAAGTGTCACTTAGTAATATCTCGGGCGACTTGCTATAAAAAAAAGCTCTATTTATAAGCGCTTGGTGTGAGTGTCGCTTTTCAGAAAAGTGACACTCACTTTGCCATCAAAACACATGTAAAACTGTTTTTACATGTGTTTTGACACTTTAAAAAGTAGAGCACAGCATGCAAATAGGCCTTAGCATGCAGTCGAATGTACTACTATAAGGCACAGCATGCCCAAGTTTAGCAGGGCATGCTGTGCCTTAAAGTACCATTAGGAGCAGCATGGCAAGAGTTAAGTGCATGCTGCCACTTAAATAATGGCACACATTACAGTAAATTACATGCTCCCTTACAAAAATTACACACAACATGGCCACGTACATAAAATAAAATAATACATTGCCCTGTTCAGTAATAACATATAAAGTATTTCCCCCTGTTCAATCTCAAAAATAGTAGTTGCCCCTTAAGAGTTAAAGCCACATTAGATGCCCCCATAAGAGTTAAAGCCACATTAGATAACCCCATAAAAGTTACAGCCACATTAGATGCCCACAGACACATTAGTATTACAGGGTAATACTAAAAGTTTACATAATGAAGTGAGAATAAAGAAAATACTCACAGTTCCGAAGTCCTCAATGTTCCTCTGCGTTGAACGGGTCTTCAGCTCCGCCTCTTCTTGTTGGTTCCAACGAGCACCTTCTTCTGCTTCGTCATGCCTCCATAAAAGTTACAGCCACATTAGATGCCCACATAAAAGTAATAGACACATTAGATGCCCACATAAAAGTTACAGACACATAAGTATTACAGCGTAATACTAAAAGTTTACATAATGAAGTGAGCATAAAGAAAATACTCACAGTTCCGAAGTCTACAATGTTCCTCTGCGTTGAGTGGGTCTTTAGCTACGCCTCTTCTTCTTGCTGGTTCCAACGAGCACCTCCTTCTGCTTCATTGTTCCGCCGTCTAATGATCAATGCCATTACGGGGGCCCTTTTATAGTCTAGACTCGCGAGACTCGCGCCAAGGACTATAAAAGGGCCCCAGCACTGACATTAATCATTAGCTGGCTGAACGACAAAGCAGAATGAGGTTGTGGATATCAATATTTTTTGAATGACATGCTTTGATTTCTCTAATAAGGTTTGACAAAGATTAACAATCATTTATTATACATTTACAGGGATACACAGGTAACAGACATTAATCCTGGCTGAACGACAAAGCAGAATGAGGTTGTGGATATCAATATTTTTTGAATGACATGCTTTGATTTCTCTAATAAGGTTAGGTT
>WWET01006521.1:10989-37726 GCA_011038615.1 Limnodynastes dumerilii
CAAATTACAAAATAAAAAAAAAACTCCACTTCACATATGGCCCCATAAAAAAAACACGTCACATATGGCCAAATAAACAAAAAAACACCACTTCACATATGGCCCCAACAAAAATAAAAAATTGTCACATATGCCAGTGATAAAAAAAAAAAACATCCAAAAATGCCCCTCAGTAAATTAAATATACCGACACACATGCTGGTACATATATAAAATTAGTAACACAATGTGCCCCCTCCAAATAATAAATGTTTAAAAAATGGGCCAAATATGTCCATAAAAATTTTAAAAAAAATCCTTACCTGGTCTGATGAGGGTCCAGTCTTGCAAGCTTTTAATATGGTGGGGACTCCTGGCAAAAAAACAAAACATAATAGACGACGCTAACAGTCCTGCACTTCAGGACATCCAGATGCTAATGACAGGTTTACTGTCATTGGGGTGTATTTATACCCTTTGGGCACTGCCACAAGTATCGAGAGAACGAGAATTCAGACTGAATGGTGCCTATATGTGAAGTGGGTTTTTTTATGGGGGCATATGTGAAGTGGTTTTTTTTATGGGGCCTATATGTGAAGTGTTTTTTTTTTATGGGGGCATATGTGATGTGTTTTTTATATTGGCTGGCATATGTGACAGTTTCTTTAGGTTAAGTGCCACTTGTGTAATGTTTTTTTTTTAAATCAGATATTTTTTATTGAAGTTTTTGACTTTTAGAACAACATAACAAACAAACCAAAAAGAAAAACCCCGCTTACAAATCCATACAAGGACAGAATCCAGCAGAAAATCATACAGTTATTAGTGACATCACTGCTTACAATTGACTGTATATCATATCTTTAAGGTATAGACATTTTCATGACAAGTGCACATCACCAACGAACATAGTATATACCAAAGAAAACGAAGTCGCAAGCTATTCAACTTCCGGATTAAGGTTGCGTGCCGCGCCGAGCTGTGGTACATAAGGTGTAACCCCCATGCTATAGATAGAGTTTAGCCATGGGGACCATATTTTATAGAATCTATCCGGGGCCCCCCTACTTTGGAAAACATATTTTTCATGTGCCAGAGTGTCATTGGCCAATTTTATCCATTCTTGCAAGGTCGGGGATTCGACAGCCATCCATTTGCGGGCGATCAGCACCTGCGCCATGGTGAACAAAGAGGACAGGTATCGGTGGGTATTTTTATCCATTACATCCGCCAAGGAAAGGCCAAATAGGCAAATTTTTGGGTCAATGGGCAGTGAGATGGACAGGGTGTACAAAGAGCAGTCCCAAACAGACCGCCAAAACGCAGCAATCTTACGGCAGCTCCATAGCAGGTGCCAGAAAGAGCACGGGGATACCCCACACCTAGCACACCTGTCCTCCACCTCCCCACCCATCCGGGCCAGGCGATGCGGGGTAAGATATACTCTGTGTAACAAATAATAGTGTATTTGCTTAAAACGTATCGATGTAGTAGCGTACTTGGTGGACACCAACACCTCCGACCAGTCCTCATCCCCCAAGTCCCCCAAATCCTCCTCCCATCTAGCTTTAAGGATGGGCAAGTGATCCGATTGAGCCGACCGTATAGCCGAATATATGTTAGAAATGGCACCCTTGAGCGCCAATCCCTCAAGCAAGCGTTTGACCGGAGAGGACACTATGCATGGACCGCTATTCGGGAACTCAAAGGCCAGCGCGTGCCTGAGCTGCAGGTAGCGATAAAACATCACGGGGGGCAACTGGAATTCCTCCTGGATCGAAGAAAACGATCTCAATGTATTCCCGTTATTAAATCCCCTAACCTCTGAATACCGTAAATGCACCACATACCCCTACCTTGTAGGCTATACAGTTCCCTCAGAGCTGGATTCCCCCATAATGGGGTGTCCGGGTCCATCCCCTCTCCCCCCAGCAATCCATGCACAGCCCTCCACACCAGCCTAGCCTGCCGCAGGATCTGCACCCCCCCACCCCTTCCACTGCCACCAGGTAATAAGTTCTGGAATGCTGACCATCCCTGACCTCCCCAGCTCCGCAGAAGATAGCCAGTAGTGTTGTCAGTACTACTGTTTACCCATGTCAAAACCTGGGTCAACTGCGCCGCCAAGTAATAGAACCTCAAGTTGGGGAGAGCGAGGCCGGCGTCTTCTTTATCTCTTTGTAGCGTGCGCAAACTAACTCTAGCCCTTCCCCCCGCCCAGACAAGAGAGGACAGGTACCCGTGAATAGACTGGAAAATGTGTTTAGGGAGGTAAATAGGTGAATGCTGCAGGGGGTACAAAAATTTCGGCAATAAAATCCTTTTAATTAGATTGACTCTACCCGTCATGGAGAGAGGGAGGTTCTGCCACACTCTAGTTTTATTTTTTGTATATTCAGTGATTGGGTCAAGATTTAGAGCAATGTAATCCGATGGACTAGACGTGATTCGGATACCTAGGTATTTAAATTCTCTAGTCCAAACTAGTTCATGGTTCCCTCCCTCCACTTCAGGAGAGCCAGTACCCAGGGAAAACAGATTAGATTTGTTCCAATTAATTCTTAGGCTCGCAAAAGACCTAAACTCCTCCATAACAGAAAGTAACCTTGTCAGAGAGCCGCCGGCATCCGCGAGAAAGAGGAGCATATCATCCGCATATAATGCGATTTTGTCCGGCGGGCCCCCTGTAGGGAGGCCTCGGATGTCCTCAGTCTCGCGGATTTAATATGCCAATGGCTCCACTGCCAAGGCAAAGAGAGCAGGCGACAGGGGGCACCCCTGTCTCGTGCCACGAACCATGGATAGTGGCTCGCTGGTATGGCCATTTACACAAATGTGGGCCGTGGGGGCCGAGTATAAAATTTGAACCCACCTAATAAATGTGTCCCCCATTTGAAACCTACGAAGCACTTCCCACAGGTACGGCCATTCCGAATCAAACGCTTTGGCTGCGTCTAATGACGCTATAATAGCCCCACTCTCCTCCCCCCTCTCCATCTGCAACCTCATAAACCTTCTCAGATTAGTAGCCGTTGTTCTTCCCGGCATGAAGCCCGTTTGATCCGGATGAATGACCCCCGCAAGGACCGAGTTAAGCCTGTTAGCCAGGATTTTAGCAAGAATTTTCACACTCGTGGTGAGGAGAGAAATGGGTCTGTACTATTCTGGCTCTTTGCCCGGTTTCTCAATCAGGATGACCAGAGCCTCTGACATAGAAACCGGGAGGTGGCCTGTTTCAAATACCTGGTTAAATAATTCCAGCAGTTTGGGTATCATAAAGGAGCGATATTTTTTATACGCCTCACCAGCGATGTCGTCAGAGCCCGGGGCCTTACGATTAGGGATGGATGATATAGCAGAGTCAATCTCCAGCTCCGATATTGGGGCATTAAGGAAACTTTGGGCCTCAGGACTGATCAGCGGCAATTGAATTTGGTTCAAATAGGACAGGAGTGATTCAGCTGAATAGTGAGCCTGCGATTTATAACACTCTGTGAAGTATGTGTAGAATACCCCCGCTATAGCCGACCCGTCATATTGCAAGGTGTTTGTATTATACTTTACAGCCATTATGGAACTGGGCACCAGATCATCTCTAGCTAGTCTAGCCAAATAGCTACCACAGGCGTCGGTGTTGAGGAATTGAACATGGCTAGAAAACAAAAGTTTGTGTTTGGATTTATCAGTGAGGTAATGAACCCATTCCGACTGGGCCTTTAGCCAATTTATACGGTCTGTAAGTGAGTGGGAAGTGAGATGCATAGGGAGAGGAATTAGTAGCAGAAAGAGAGAAGTAGTGATGCCCCTTTATAAATCATTGGTACGCCCTCACCTAGAATACTGCGTACAGTTCTGGAGGCCATATCTCCAGCAAGACATAAATACATTAGAGACTGTGCAAAGAAGAGCAACTAAAATGGTCCATGGCCTTTGTAACAAATCATACCAAGAAAGGCTAGAGGAACTAAACATGTATAGCTTGGAGCAGAGAAGGGAGAGGGGGGGACATGATAGCAGCTTTCAAATACATCAAGGGTTGTGACCAGCTAGAGGAGGGTACCATTTTTCAAAAGAAAAGGTGTAATAGAACACGAGGGCATGGATACAAACTGGAGGGTGACAGGACGAGGGCATGGATACAAACTGGAGGGTGGTAGATTCAAAGGAAATGTGCGGAAAAATTACTTCACTGAAAGGAAAGGGTGATAATGGAATATTCTCCCATCTGAGGTGGTTGAGGCCAATACAGTAGAACAATTTAAACATGCTTGGGATAAATATAAGGGTATCCTAAATTGAAACCCAAATTGAGGGTAAATAGGGTCTAGGGTCAGTATAGTTTTCAATAAACAAATGGGCAGACTAGATGGGCCATGTGGCTCTTATCTGCCGTTACTTTCTATGTTTCTATGTTTCTATAACTCGCCTCTAGATCCCTACAATTTTACTCCAGTGCCTGCTCTGTTTGTCTACTCTGCTGCTTAATCCGCAACACTTTTTTAATAAAAGAGCCCTTCATATACGCGTTAAAGGCATCCCAAGTGACACCTGGATCCCTACCCAGTGGATTGTCGCCAAAAAAAACCTCCCAGTCAGAAAGCACTTAATCCTCAGGGCCCATGAGCTCCAGCCAATACGGGTTTAATTAAAAAAAACCGGATACCGGAGGGTTGAGAAGTTTGAAGGGTGGGGAGCAAGGGGGAGTGGTCCGAGATTCCCCTAGAGAGATACTTTGATTCCAAAACAAACGGCAAGAGGCTCGGGGAAATCAGCGCCAAGTCTATCCTAGAAAAGGCATGGTAGGAGGACGAGTAGCAGGAGATTCAGCACATTATTAAAGTCGCCCAGTAGTATCACTTGGGTCATGGGAAATTTGGCTATATAAGACAACACTGATTTCAGAAGGTTTGCAGAGAAGGGGGGGGGGAATATACATAGCCAGTATGAGCAGAGGGGATGTGTCAACTATGGCTTTGAGGTAAACACATCTGCCATCAGAGTCTATGTGGACATCCTCCAATACAAAGCTGAGGTGCTTACGCACCAGAACAGAGACCCCCCCGTGAGTGTGTGGAGAAGGTGGAGTGTTAAGCCCAACCCACCCATTGACGTTTAAGGGACAAGATATTTCCCAAGTTAAATGTGTTTCCATCAGGAAGGCAATGTCTTGACCCTGTTTTCTAATGTAGTTAAGCACCAGTGATCTCTTGACCTTGTCATTAAGACCCCTCACATTCCATGACAGGACGGATATAGTTTTATTTGTGTGTCTAGGCATGAGTGGCACTAATGATTAGTATGCAAGGAGAGGAGGCCCTACACAGGGTTATAATAAGTGGACCCATGCTGACAGGCAAACACATTTGCTCCGCGTGGCACCATTTGAGACCCAACCATGGCAACAACATAAGCATAGAAAAAAACGAATTGAACGTGACATCCCGATACAAAGATTGCAAACAATAATACGTTCTGCTAATAATTTAACCATAAACATAAGCCCCTGTCCCAGTATGAGCCAAGGTAAGTGCCAGACTACGCATGAACAAAAAATCCCACTACCCATCCCCCACCCCATATACCCCTTCAGAACTAAGGTATACCTATACACACAAAAACCCCCCCTCCCATGCTATCCCTTACCCGTTAAACAATAACGGGTAAGGGATAGCGGGTGGGACGTGTATTATACAGTCTAAGGCTGCGACTACTTTTAAACCCAATAAGGCCCTCTCCTGTCCTTAAGGAGACAGGTTATATGCCCCCGCCTTGCCCTGAAGAGGACCCGGAGTGTAAAAAGGAAAATCTGTCATGCTCAGAGTAGATGGTCAAAGGAAGTCCAGATGATGACATGCAACGTCCCTCTGGTTAACGGGGAGACGGTGGACCCTGCCTCAGCCTCTCTTGGGGTAGAGAAGAAATGTGACTCTCCATCCGCCACCACACGAAGCCTAGCAGGAAACAGGATGGAATACGGCAACTGGAGCTCCCGCAGCTTACGGCGAATCTGAGTAAACTGTGCCCTGCTCTTCTGGACCTCCAGGGCGTAGTCTGGGAATGCAGAGATGGAAGAGTTGTCGACTTTAAGAGGTCCGCCTTGTCTCATGAGGCGCAGGATAGCGTCGCTGTCTTTATAGTACATGAACTTCGCTATGAATGTGCGCGGCGGAGCTCCAGGAACGGGTAGTTGAGGTGGAATTCTGTGTGCCCGTTCAACAGCAAAGTGGGATGAGAAGGCCTCTCTTCCAAACTCTTTCACCAGCAAATTTTCCAGGTAAGGCTCCGGTTGTGACCTCTCCGCTCTCTCCGGGAGACCCACGAAATGCAGGTTATTTAGTCGGAGTCGTCCTTCTAGATCTGTGAGCTTGGATTTCTGCGCCTGGAATTGCTCCTGAAGGGCCCCCACATCGCGCTTGAGTGGAGCAACAGTGTCCTTCAGAGCGGAGATCCTGTGTTCAGCCTCCCCCACTCTCTCCCTGGTATGCTGTAGATCTTGACGTAGCAGGGATATATCGCTCTGCACTTTGCCAATCTGTGTGGTAAGCCGCTGCTCAGATGAGGTGATGGCAAGGAGAACCTGTTGTAGGGTAGGTTGTTCCGCCGTTGATGGTATAGAATCATTCACCGCGGGTTCAGGCGATGGAGGCGACGGTGCTGGGGGGGGCTGAGAGGAAGCAGCGGATTGTCTACTGAATCTTTCCAGCCGAGCGGCTGCCGACGATGCCTGCATGTGTTTTCACATTGTGAGCCCAGAGTAGGAGCAGGACGGGACATAGCAGTATTAGCAGTAACCTTGTAGTGCACCACACTGTCAAGTTGTTCAGGGATGTGTGTTTTCAAACTGTGAACGCACTCACAGAAGGCTGGGACAGGTGAGTAGGTATAGGAGCAGTCCAGGGCGGGGTAAAGTTATAGGAGACTCTACTCCAAGCGGGATCCCCGAAGGTGGTTCAGTAGTGCTGCTATGTATCGGGATATTGAAGTTCTAGAAGAATATGTCAGGTGTACCCCTGAAGATGCTTTAGGAGTAGTATTTGGCAGATGTACCACACTATATAAGCTGGTACAGAGCAGTGCAGTCCCGAGTCCAGCAAATCCTTCCTATATACAGCGGATATCCACCCCCAGGGGAATTGCAGGAGAAAACACAGTGGTGCTATTGTATACTGTGGAAGCAGGGTGTAATAATATGTCAGGTGCGCCCTTGAAGAGAGAGTACCAGTAGTATTCGGCAGATGCACCACTTTGTGTAGCAGGGAAAAAACAGAACTGAGTCCGCTAGATCACCCTAGGAATCAGGCCCTTGGCCCTATTGTTGGGATGAGAAGTAGCAGAGGCTGGGAGAGCTGGACAGCAGGGCTGCTCTACACCAAACGACACCAGCCAGTGATCCCCTTCTTCCTGTACAGTTCCTGTGCGGTAAAGGGAGGCTTAAGATGGCGCCCGTTCGCGCCAAAACCCGAAACCGAAGGCCGCAGCCTGCCCCGTACCTCCGTCTCAGAGTCCGGTCCTCAGTGCCAGCGGGGAGCCCCAGCACGTGAGTGGCAGCAAACGGAGAGAGAGGAGAAACCCCGCAGCAGTCCCCTTCACTCCTCCGTGGAGCTCGGCAACAGAGAAGGCCCACTCCTCTAGGGCACTGCGTGTCCGTCGGAGCTCCGGAGCCTTAGATCAGTGGGAACCGCGGGGGAGCACTCCAGGCAATAATAGCAGGGTAACGGTAACGGAGAGGGGAGACTACTGAAGGAAACTAGGCAGGCTAAGGGGCACAGACGGGTGAAACGACGGGTGATGGAAAGGAGCTAAGTCCGATGCGACTTACTCCATTGGAATCCAAGCGACGCCCCAATAATACATCCATTTAACATAACATCCAACTAATATTATCTTTAATATATTTAAACAATTTTTGACAATTAAATTAGTACTGATCTGATTGGAAGATCTTAAGTGTAGAAAAGAACACTTGGTCCCATGTACCTTAGATTTTAAGAGTTTGCATAATATTTGACTTTTAAGATTGAAAAAATTATTATAGACTTTCAAAGTAATAATTTTATTACTGGATTATGGGGTCTATTTACAAAGTTCATTTTCATGTGATAATGCCCATTTTCATGTGATAATGCCCGTTTTCATGTGAAAATGGGCATTATCACATGAAAATTAACTGTTTGTTATTTACAGGTCGTAAAACTAACGCCAGCTGGTGTTAGGGGATATCTCTCCAGCGATGTCCCCATATACCCCTCTTTTCCTCCTCCTAATAGCTGTTATTAGGGGGAGGAAAAGGGAAGCATGTATGGGGACACTGCTGGAATACATCTATGTGTTAAAATGTAAAAAAAAAAAAAGTAAGTTATATTTTTATGTGAAAATTAAATAAATATACCTAAAATATATAAAACTGTAAAAAAGATAAAAAATTTGCAAAACTTACCTGTCCAGGAGAAGCGTCTGACTGCGCAGTGTTTTTTCATATCTGGACCTGAAATTTTCGAAGTCGGGAAACAGAGTCTCTGCCAAAGCACAAGACTTAATTCATACTTCGTATGAATGAAATGTCCTGCGATGAGCAGAGACATCATCGTGGGACCTCGCAGGTAGGGTGAGTAATAATAAATTTAATGAACGATGCTTCCAGGCTTGCTGCGAGGAGAAGCGAACCTGGATCAGCATCGTTCATTAAAAAATGAAATCATAAGTAAATAGACTCCTATAACTTCTATCAGTACTTCTTTGAGGGTACTCCCTATGTTAACAAACAAGTGTGGAACTGTTTCCCTAATGCAGTTTGACTTGTTGTTCCAGTATCTGTGGTTGTGGTTAAAGCTGTAAATTTCCATAGAAAGATATAGTGATAATCAATGATGTTCTCTCAACATTACTTTACCTCCTTTAGAAAACAATCTTGCTACCAATGTGCCTTGAAGTGTTGTGTTTGGCTTATATGTGAATAAAAAATAAAGTCTGTGAACCTACTATGCATTAAAACAGCATGCAGTGATGAATATTTAAAAATACAACCACAGCTTACACAAAAATGGACATGCTGGAACAGAGCCGCCATCAGGGGGGGGACAGCAGGGACTACTGTCTTGGTCCCGCAGCTGATGGGGGCCCGCCCTCATTACAGGGCCAATGCAGGTTCATGGGGCCCCTCCCATGTGATTCCAGTGATGAGGTCACATGGGGGGGCCCCAATGGTGTGTCCCAGGCCCCACAAATTTTGAAGGAAGATGAATGGAAAACAAGGTAGAAAAGAATATTTTGTAGCATCTTAACTTCTCCAGATTAATTCCATGTGGTAAAGTTGTGGAGAGCTTTAGTCAAAGCTATCATCCTGTCAGAAGGTCTACAGCCACCATTGGCTTTGATATCATAGCCAAGAGCCACGATACAAGAACAATGGCCTGGAGACCATTTCCATTATCATCAGTCTAACTACTGGTGCCTCAGTCCTCTTGGTTCACCTTATAGCAGCTACGACCTCTGCTCCCAGAATTATAGTTTTATTTCTGATAAGAAACTAAAGCTGGATGATGTCTCCACCACAAAAAAAATGTGGACCTACCATCTGTCTCCTGTGCTGCCAGATTCAGTCAAGATGAGATGATCTGTTTAGATTCTTTGGGTCCAAAGTAGTCTACCACCACTGAGCTGTCACTGATTAGTGATCACAAAGGTCCGGATTCACAGTTACGTAGTTTCCGTCTTATGTACATTGTTTTAAGAATTGAGCTACTACGCATGCGTGGTAGCTTATTTACGCTATCTACGTACCATTTCTATAAGACCGCACTTACGCAATCTACGTACAGAACTGGTACGTAGAAAGCTACGTAACTGTGAATCTGGACCAAAGAGACCAATGGTCTCTTGTGAACTTTCTCTTAAAATACATCCTAAAATATGGAGCATTTCTTCAGGGTGCCAAACACAACAATATATATAGTGTTTGGAGTCACAATTTCATGTTAATTACATCTTCCTTAGAAAAAGGTCACCTTCCTCTTGATATATATGAAAGCTGCTATCATATCCACCCTCTCCATTCTCTGCTCCAAGCTATACATGTTTAGTTCCTCTCATTTTTCTTGGTTTGTTTTGTGACACAGGCCATGTACAATTTTAGTTGCTCTTTTTTGCACAGTGTCTAATGTATTTATGTCTTTCTGGACTGAACACACTATAGTAGGTGAGGTCGTACCAACGATCTATAAAGTGACATAAGTACTTCTCTATTTCTGCTACTATTTCCTTTTCTTATGCAGCCAAGCATCTGACTTGCTTTTTTTAATACTTTGTTCTATTGCTTGGCTACCTCTAATAGAACACGAGGGCATGAATATAAACTAGAGGGCGGTAGATTCAGAGGAAATATGAGGAAAAATGACGTCACTGAAAGGGTGACAAGCCCACACAGACGCCGACGCCGCTACGTCACCAGAAGGCGACACAGGACCGGCACCACGTGCGGCTAGCCGCTCCCTCTACAGACCGCACAGACACTGCTATCTTGTATGCCCCAATACAAGATAGGCATCTGGTGAGTGACACTCCCCCTCCCGGCTCTGCGCACCGGAGGTAACTGCACGAGGAGCCCCCTCTCCTCCTTCTCTCTTCCCCACACCCAGATCCACGCTTCCGCAGGCACCCGGAGGATACCAGGCCCAGAGGACCTCACAGACAACCTGAGGACACAGCCAGGATCAACGGACCCAGCCTACTCCAGCATACACCCTTACATGCAATACAGCAAGACACAGTAAGGGTGAGTGTATACCTATTACACATCCTGCATTGTATAACAGTAATGCACTAGGTGTTGCCCTTCCTCTTCTCTTGTTTGCTATATCCCGGCTCCACCGACGAGGACCCCCCTGCGACTACCATATTGGACCTAAGGACTTATACACTGTATACTGGTTATCTGTATCACTAGCTACCCAGTATATATGAACTTTTCCACATATACTTACTCACCCACCCCCGTCTACCATTACACACCATCACCACTGTTACCCAACCCATCATTATTCACCCACTACTCTTAGCCTTAGTGCGACCCGTCCCCTATCTCTTTCTACTTAATATCCACCAGATACCTACTACACACTCTACTCAGTGCAGCGCCATTTTTTTCCCTTTCTCCTCTACTGTACAGTTCGCACAGGTTGTGATATTGGGCACAACCATAGGGAAAAGGCAGCTCACCTGCAATACATCCATCACCCATCTCCCACTTAGTCTCTTGAGCGCTATCTTCCCCACCACATGGGTTGCTGCCAACGTGCATTGCGCTGGTGGCTGTCTCAAAGCATTAAGACAGCCACTTACATTGCCTTGAGACAACCACCAGAAATACAGGCATCGACAGCAACCCATGTGGACCAAACCACCACTGTTTTTTTAATATTAAAAGAATTTCTGACTTCAATTTTTCGCTTGGCTCTCAGATAAATTTATTTTTATTCCCAATAATAAAAGTTATGTTATAATCCACTTGTGTGCATGTAATAAGTGACCCTTTTTCTGGAGTTCTCCTTTAATTCTGGGGCATATGTTATTTATTACCTATACAGCAATACCACTGCTGTCTAAATTATTGGCAGTGTTACAGTTTTGCACTTCTGGGTCATTCCAGAAGCTGCTGGGTTTTGCCACAGAATTCCCCAGTCTTCCTTTAGTTGGATACTTAAGGTTGCATTGAGGACATTCATTTTGTCAGTGAATTTATTAATCTGCCATTGGATGAGGCAGCCCTTGTACAGATTAAACAGCTGTTTGCCAACATAGCTGATTTTACGCAAGTCATAGGGGCTGTGGATGGTACACATATAGCTCTGGTCGTAAGAACTTCCATCCCCTGAATGTCCAGCTTTTATGTGATGCCACCCTCCTTATCCATGATGTTGTTGCCAAATTCCAGGGATGTTCCCATGACTCTTTTGTTATAAGGCAGGCATCAATATAGCTTAGTTTAGGAGACAAAATTAAACAAGGTGGTGGTGATGCATGGCTTTTAGGTAACCAATGTCCAATATGAACATTGAAATCATGAAATTATATGTCCATAACAACATTCCGGCTATCCCGTCCTGCAGTCCAATCCGGCTATCCAGTCCTGCAGTCCAGTCCGGCTATCCAGTCCGGCAGTCCAGCCCAGCAAATTGCCAGCTATCCTGCCCAGTCAACTGTCAGCGATCCAGCCCAGTCTACATTACTGATACCCCTATGCACAAGCATTACTTGAGAGCACCCTGCTTCGTCTTTGAGACCCCGACTCCGCCCTCTGACCAACCCTCCAGCGGCTCCCAAAATCCTCAGGCCGTGATACAACCATAGGGAAAAGGCAGCTCACCTGCAATACACCCATCACCCATCTCCCACTTAGTCTCTTGAGCGCTATCTTCCCCACTATTTGGAATCAGTGGACATAGCACAACAGAGAGAAGCTATTTAAACAATCAAAACTCAATAGACTTTAAGGCTTATTACATTTTCTTAATGATAATCAGTTTCTTTAAGTTCTATTAAGTCATGTCCCTGTTCCCACAGGTCTTCTGAGACAGGTGGACATTGGAGGTAATAAATTCACTTTTGGTGCGAACAGGGAGGATTACATTTACTGCCTAAATGTGGATCAAACTACTTCCACATCTAAAATCCTGGCCTACATCAACTTAGATGGAAGACTGAAATATTACAGCTGCGGTGCCTCTGGTTGTTGGGGAGTGAACAGCGCCAACAATATATATTACCGCTACAATGTGAGCCCTACGGCCTGCCAGGGGAGTCGATGGGAACAGATACCAGTAAGTCTTGTGATGATGGAAGTGGGCACAGATGGATCAGTGTATGGTGTAAATGCTGGAGGCGATGGGTACTACAGATATATAAGTGGCAATATCTATAATAAACATTAATAAACTTTTCAGGTTCATAGAGATACCCGTGTAGTATTAATTTATGATTACTTCGGGTTGCTTGGATCACAAGATTGATATGATGGGATTAGACATAAATGAGGTGATTGCTTTAAGACAAGTCCTTGACAATTCCAACAGAGGGGCTGAGCGTTCCTTTTTGTCATTTAACATTAAAGCTGTTCACTCCCTGTGTATCTATCCAGAATTCTGAACTACTGGGAATCTGTGTGCTTGGTTCAGAAAATTACTGTAGCTCTACCCTGTCATACATCCTTCTGTGTGAGTTGTACGGATATCTATATTTTGCACAATGATAATGGATCCCCCTAAATCTTTCACCCAAGGATTACAGAGAATTAAAATAGAATCCACTCTGTAATGATTATAACTATTGTGTCAATATATTAACCCGTCTTTCCTCTCAGGGAGGGTGTTACTGCTAAAAACCCTATCGGAACATCTTGGACAAAGCTGGACTTTGGTGGCCCTCTACAACATATATCTTATGATGAGACCTGTGGATCATCACACAAAAAGGAGAAATCTATAAATGTTTAGTCAATGGCTCAGTCATACCAACTCGGTGATAAGAGAAATCAAGAAAAAGCCCATCACTCTCTTCCTTTCCCTCTTATTTCTCTCCTCCTGTATTTCCATTTCTACCAATCAACCACTGTTAAGTGTGAATCAGGTCCACACAACTATAATAGACAGCTCATCCCTATGTGTCAATGTATTAGATTCTGTGTAATATGTTCTTATGTATCTTAAAACATCCTAATACATTTTCTTTGATATGTCCATAAACATTAATACATATCTATGCATCATACTTAGAACATGTTTTACATATCTTTCTTTGTAAAGTGTTCTGAGGACAATAATTAAGATACTTTTTGTCTGATTTTAATAAAGCCGCATTTGATAACTTTACATTATAAAAGTGTGTTTTTATTTTCTTATACCACACTCTGATCCGTTGTCAATCCCCGCTAAGAAACTATGTTTTCTGAAATTGGGTCATCCTTTTCGGATGTCCCTATTTTGAATAAAGCAGAGTTTCTATTCCTTTTTATGAATGGGTGAGTATGCCGTTCGGCATACTTCACTCATTCACTTTCGCACTGATATCCCTCCACTGCACCTAAGCCGCTACTATCGCCGGACCTGGAACATGTGAGTAAACTATCTATGCGGGGTAGGGAAGGTTAGGGTCAGGCTGTAAGAGATTGAGGGTTAGGGTCAGGCTGCAGGGGAGGGAATGTTAGGATCAGGTTGCAGGGGAGGGAGGGGTAGGCTGCCAGGAAGGGAGGGTTAGGGGAGTGAGAGGGGAGGGGTAGGGTGAGAATTAGGGAAAGGAGTGGGTTAGGGTCAGACTGCAGGGGAGGGAGGGTTAGGGTCTGGCTGCAGGGGAGGGAGGGTTAAGGTCAGGCTGCTGGAGATGGTGGGTTAGGGTCAGGCTGAAATTAACGGAGGGTTAGGGTCAGGCTGCCAGGAAGGGAGGGTTATGTAGTGTGAGTGGGGAGGGTTAGAGTAAGAATTAGAGAATGGAGTGGGGGACTATTTTTTTTACAACTTTTCCCACCACGGAGCTTTTGGTGCTCCGTGGATCGATTGCTATGCCGCCTGGCTGGGGAGAAGACGGCCGATTCGAAAATCGGCCGTTCATACCGGAGCCCCACACCCCACTGATCTACCCTCAAGTACTGACTAAAAGTTCTGTGATCTAAACAAAATGTCAGGTTGGAAGGTTTGCTAATGCTAGCTGAAAAACTAATTTGTGTGTGTGTAACTTATATATATGATATGTTTTTATTAATTTTTTTATATAAATCAAACATAGCAGCACTTCCAAAGCAGTAACAATATACATCTCTGTGATTTAAAGACAATGGGCTGGATCCAGACTTAAGTAAGTGCTTGAAATGTCTTACTCCTGGGCTAAACCATGTTGATTGCAAGGGGAGTCAAATTAATTGTATTCTTTGCATGCAGGGATATATCTTTGAATTGCTTACTGCACACAGATACTGACCAGCTTTACTATCACACTGTTATTTAGACTTGGGATAGGAAACATCACCTCTCAACTCTAATACTGTTTGCAACAGATGAAATATGACTCCCCCTGCAATCAACATGGTTTAGACCAGGCGTAACTAATTTCAAGCACTTACTTAAGTCTGGATCCAGCCGAATGGGCCAGATCCTGACTCCCAGGGGTATGTAGCTATGCTCTCGTAGTGGGGAGGGCACGCCCCCTGCACTCTCCACTGTCAGTAGGAAATCTGGACACTTATGTGTCCAGATTCCTACTTTAACTTTTACGACTAACACCTAGCCATAACAGGGCTTCCCCACTCCAGAGCCCTCATTTACATTGCCAACCCTAACTATATGACGGGGATAACTGAAGGGTTAGCCAGTTATCCTGAAATTTTGAGGTAAATAAACGCAAGAATTGTTCCAAAGACTGATTCATCCTCTCCGTGACTGATTCATCCTCTCCGTCTGGCCATTACTTTGTGGGTGATACGTTGAAGATAGGCTGTCTTGAATATTCAAGCCTCTACAGAAGGTTTTCCAGAATTTAGCTATAAACTGAGGCCCATGATCAGATACAATGTTAGTAGGGAGTCCATGAAGCCTGACAATATGCTTTGTGAACAGAGAGGACATCACCTGGGCATTAGGTAAGTTCCTTAAGGGCACAATATGTGCCATCTTAGAAAATTGATCCACTACCACCCAGATGGTCGTAAATCCGGAAGAATTCTGAAGATCTGTGATGAAGTCCATGGACAGATGGGTCCATGGATGTTTGGGAACCTGTAATGGAAGGAGAGGACCTGGCGGGCGGATGCGTGTGGTTTTGTTCCTGGCACAGATTTCACAGGCTTTGACAAAATCCTTGACCTCCTGAGCAGGAGAAGGCCACCATAAAAGTTCTCTAGTCCTCTGAACTTCCAGATGCCCTGCAGTCTGGTGGGAGTATGGTGTTCTAGGAGCACTTACAAATAAGCGATCTCTGGGTATACCTGGAGGACTGGATCCCTGTGCCTTCTTGATCTGTGACTGTAATTCTTGAGTGAGACTAAAAATAATAGATTAGTGTGGAATGACTGGTTGAGGAGGAGTGGCGGGTTTCTGGACTCTATGGAAGGAACATGACAATGCTTCTGCCTTTTTGTTCATGGATCCTGGTCTGTAGGTGATGATGACGTTGAACCTCATGAAAAACAATGCCCATCATGCCTGTCGAGGAATCAGACGTTTAGCGGATTTAATGTACGCAAGATTCTTGTGATCTGTGTGCACAATGCAACAAGTGTCATCACTCCTCAAATGCCGTCTCGATGGCTAAAAGCTTACGATCATAATTTCGCTTGGCCGCAGAAAACTGATTGGAAAAGAAGGCACAGGGATGCAATTTGGAGACTTTAGGGTCTTTCTGGGAGAGGACAGCTCCTGCCCCCACATCAGATGCGTCTACCTCAACCACAAAAGGAAAAATATGGTTAGCGTGGCGAAGTACAGGAGTGGTAATGAATGCTGTTTTTAGATTCTGGAAAGCGTGCTTCATTTTCCATTTACCGGGATCTGTCCCCTTTTTGGCTAGGTCAGAGATTGGAGTTATGATAGTGAAGAAATTCCTAATGAATCGTTGGTAATAGTCTGCAAAGCTCTGGACCCTCTGCACTGCTAGCCACTCCACGATAACCTTGACTTTGTCAGGGTCCATAGAGAAGACCTGCGGGGAGATGACGTAGCGAAAATGTGCATTTCTCAAGTTTGGCGAACAAGTGATTATCCTGCAACTTCCTGAGGACTTGACGGACATGCTCCTGATGGATTTACACAGATGGGGCCGGATTCACACCAACGGACATATTGCATATATGTCTGGTGTTTACCGATATTTTATACTGCGCATGTGTAGTATCTTTTTTAAGTAATCTATGTATCTTTTCTTCTGGAAGAGCGCCGGGGCATTACATAGTCCAAACGGCATAACAAGGTACTCATAGTGTCCCGACTGTGTGTTAAAGGCGGTCTTCCACTCGTCACCTTCCCATATTCGTACTAAGCTGTACACTCCCTGCAGGTCTTGGTGTATATCTTGGCTTCTTTAAGTTGGTCGAACAAGTCTGTAATTAATGAATTGCACACTGTTATGCTTTTGAATCCCCGGTAGCCAATGCAGGGCAGGAAAGAAACATCTTTCTTAGCGACAAAGAAAATTCCGGCCCCTACCAGGGACAAATGAACCCTTTCTTGAGGTTTTCCTGAATGTATTCCTCCATGACTTGGCTTCTGGTTTTGCTAGGGAGAAGAGCCTACCCTTAGGTAATTTGGCATCAGGAATCAGTTTAATGGAGCAGTCGTAGGGCCTATGTGGAGGCAAATGATCTGCACTTTTCTTAGAAAAGACTTCTAAAAATTTAGCATACTGGGATGGTAGGTGGACAGGAGATGATGAAAAACTTCAGAAATTCGGTATGACATAGCCCTATGGATATCTGAACTGGAGACATGTGGGTCTGGATCTGTCCCCGTGTCAAGGGCCTCCCATCTAAACCGCAGGCGTTCACAGCGATTTCCAAATGTTTTACTAGTACCCCTAGCTCCAAAGCAAGATTATTGTCCCAGCTGCCCCGCTAGAGTTAAATACACTAAGGAGAAAGAACAGGGGTGAGATACACTAGAGGTAACAGAGGCAGGAACAAGGCAAGGTATAAGGGCAAACAACGGACAATTTACTAGGCAAGAGCACTAGGCAAACAAATAGCAGATCACAGCACTGACAAGGCAGAAACTATAACTGGCGCCAGAGGGAAGGAGAAGAGGATTCTTATAGAGGCTGCTGATCACTGACTGGTCAGCAGCCAGGGTGAAAGAAGGAGATAGGATGTTTCCCCAGGCTTCAGGAGAAACATCCAATGAGGAGTAACAGACAGGACGGAGATCGCGTGCCTACCCGCGGCTAGCGTCCACGTAGCATTGCTTACATGTCGCACGCGACATGTGCAGGAGCACCTGGTGGGGGAGACAGCGCGCGTCTGGAGGCAGAAGGTAAGTGCCGTACATGCCATTCTAGAAATGGCATGTAACAATCGGCTCATCTTCCACACGGACCTCTTGGTATGCGGGGGCAGATCTGGAGACCGGACTCCACATGCTGAGAGATGGTAAACACAGTGTGCACACACACACACACACACACACAGAGCAGAGGAGCAGATAGAATGCTCACTCAGCAAGCTACTCACGCCACACACTGCAGACAGACAACAGGACAGACAATAGAGACAGAGAGGGCAAGGGTAACACCAGGAGAACACAGGGAAGAAATTGCAACACAATCCAAGGCAGGAGCACAAGGAGAACACGATCAGAACGCAGGCAAAATGCAGGAACAATAGACACTATAGCCGACAGTGAGGCTTCCCTGGCTCTGGCTATTTAAAGTCCATTCCGCCAATCAGCTGCAGAACTCAGGCAGTCCTAATTGATTGATAAAATAGTAAACCTGTAGCGTGCCAAGTGAAAGAATTATACTGAGTGATGTATTGGGAGATAGGAAAGATAACGGGATCAGGGATATAAATGTATATGTATATTTATTTGGTGAGACAATATAAAAACACAATGGAATAATAGTAGTTTGTCAAGTACACAGTTCTAATAGTCCAAAAACAAAAATAAATCGCCACAATGTGGCAAAGTTCATAAAAGGTAAAGTTCTGCTCAATAGATACAGTAGATATACTCTGTGTATATGTAGTTGATGATAGAGAAATTCTGCCATAATGATGCAAAGTGTAGCTCTGTGAAATGGGAGAAAGAAAGCACTGTCCGCACAACAATAGTCACAGAGGTAAAGCCTCTCTACAAAATATATATATTAAAAAGGGATCTTACCGGTAAGGTAAATGTGCCTGACAGGATCCACATGTCAAACTTGACTGCATGTCCTCCTTGGTGCAGGTCCTGGCTGCGCAGGGAGTGCAGCTCTCCTAATGGAGTCTGGTCTGTGGAGGGAGTGTGTCGTACAGAGGATCTCAGATGCTTGTCCTCCTGGGTGCCGCTCCTGGCTGCATAGGGAATGCAGCGCTGGTGGTGGAGTCTGGTCTTTAGAGAAAGTTTCTTGTGCAGGGGATGCTCGTCCTCCTAGGTGCCACTCCTAGCTGTAGAGGGAACGTAGCACTGATGATGGCGTTTGGTCCTAATTGATTAACTAGCAGCTTAGGGAACCCAGGAACATCTCACTTGATTATCCAGAAATGTAGGGATACCAGGCACATAGAACTCAGACAGGTAACTTCACAGGCTGCTAGGATTTCTCCTGCAGCGTGTAACAATTAGTTGTAGAAAAATGGCGCTATCTGTATTTATGTTAGCACATATTTAAAAAAGAATATATCACAGGATACCCCTATATACCAATTCAACCACACATACCTATTCCTCCATAACTACCTATAGATATCAATATGATCAGAAATTTAAACATAGGAAAAATAGATGGAATGAAAAACAGAAAGAGACGCTAAACAAAACTAGAATAAAGAAAAATACATAATAAAGGAAATTAGGGCCACATTCATTTACTGAAAATTTCATTTAATTTACATCACTTACCTTATCAAGACTAGCCCTACTTTTGACAAGCCTGGCAGGAAAGATCACAGTGTTTATGAACACTCACCTATCCTACGACGTCTGCCATCGTCAATATTATTTTTTTATTAGTTTAAATTTTTTTTATTCTGCCCATTTGCTTAACTTTTCTTTTTTCCATGTACTTTCATGGCCTGATTCAAAAATTGCAGTGCACTTTTCCCCTGTTATATACAGTAGGAAAAATGAGCAAATTTTTATGCGTACCTCTATGGGGTGCGCATAAAAATGTCAAAAAAACATTCATGGAATTAGCTTAGCACTGCAAATAACGCCGGTGTGAAGCTAATTGAATCAGGCCCTCAGAATATGAACCGTTAATTTGTCTTGGGTTTATTAAATACAGAGTGGGACACGTTTCTCCATGTTGAACCGCATGGACATTTAAAGAACAAAAAGAGAGAGAGGAACTTCAATACGTTAATAAATTAATAACCAGGGCATAAAAAAAGGTTGAAGCTCCACTTCTGAGGAAGAGTTTCAAAGGCATCCAAGAACAAGCCTTGTGTACAGTCTAAGGACTTAAAACCGGATTCACACTTTGGTTAGATATTGCGTACTTTCCTAAAAAAAAACGCATTGCAGTTTTACGCAAGTTCGATTCAAGGATAGCAGAGGCTACAGCTAGCCACACCCAAACACTCGTGTGTGTTTTTCCATGTGTAAGCATGCCGTACGTAGAGATAGGAATGTACCTAGTATATGGCCCTTGAATCGTGCGTGAATTTGGGGACTTATTTTTAATAGAGATTCAGCCAAACGTTTAGCTACGCAGACATTCTGTTTGACTTTAATACATTTATCAACTATGCCTGTGTATTTTTGGACTATCATTTAATTCTTTGATGAAGTGAAAATAGAAGACAACTCAAACTGTACCATGAGCAACCCAAATCAAAAGGATCGTTTAAAATGATGATTGTTTTTAAAATTTGAAAATAAAGGATTTTATAACAAAAAACATTCTTACAAATGAAGCATAAATTAACAAACAACAGAAATGATGCTGGTGTAAATAAGTCGAACATTAAAAAAAAAAGAAAAAGAAAAAAATGTAACATTGGGGTAGATCCAGAACTATGTCCGTCTTCCATAGACGGACGTAATTCAATAAACCATAAACAATAGCTACTGCGCATGCGTAGTACCTATTGTACGTAATCTGCGTATCGTTTCATAAGACGGCCGTAGTTCTGGATCCGGCCCATTATTCCTATATTAAAATTAAACAAATAAATTAAACAAAAGGCTACCTTGACAATGTTCAAAGTTTTTTATTAAATAGCAAAAACCCATAGCTATAAGTAGATGAGCCTTATGTGTTTTAATTAAATGCACATGTGCATTGATTAAAATTATGCAGCAGCTGATGGCTGTGTGCAGTGTGTGAGGATGCATGGACTTTCATATGGATGACAGGCTTCAACAACTTATGGGTGGTCAAGGACTAACAACTTTTCCGGTGCGCATGTTTTGCTATGCAAGCCACTCCTCCTTGTGAATCAGTCATAACTCTGTTGACATGCCCATACTGTACATTAGTAGCCCATGGCCCTAGCTTTTGCGGGGCCCAAGGCGGCCCCCCCCCCCACCTTCCCCAGCAAAAACTTTTATTTTATTTTTTTGCAAGCAGTAAAGGCCCTGCGCAGCCGCAACAGCCAGTACAGTGCCGCTGGGTTCATCATTCCGGCGGCACTGTACTGGCCGCTGTGGCCCCTTTACTTCACACATTCAAGCATGGCAGCCAATGGCCTCCAGGCTTGCGAAAAAAAAAGTAAATGTGTGTGCGGGGCCCCCTAGGGACCTATACGGCCTATGCCATGAGTCGCCTATGGTAGCCCGCGTGCAGCTCATTTGCATTAGGAGTCTTGTCCCTCTAGTCACGCATGCGGGACTCGTCTTGTTTCTGAAGCGTGCTTCAGTCGTAAGTTAGACCTCCATGTGTGGGGATCAGTCGGCTTTTATGTGCGTATATTTGTGTTCTGAGCATGCACAGTTTTAAACATCGTAAAAACACACACGTAGATTCCACACTTACTTATGTGTGATACCAGTCCTTAGTATAAGGTATGCAAGTGAAGTGGCATTTTTCATAGAGTTTATTGCATAGGTCTTTCTGTATAATTACTCAGTGTCAGGTGTGTAACTGGAGGCATATATACTGTATGTATAATGACACCTATACAGATACAGCTGCAGGCTAAGTATTGAGAAATTTGAAAATACTGAACCACCATTGTTAATGCTGCCATACTATATATCAACCTGTAACTTGTTAAGAATGTGGAACCTTTACATTCTCAATGTTTGTGGGAATTTATGGTGTAGGCGAAAGTCTTTGTCATCATCATTTGGGTGCAAATTAATTTTTTTTCCTTTGTATGATTATTCACATATATGGAACAGTTTTAAATTTAAACTTTTTTGACAATATTATTGATCATATTTACTCCCCATTCTGAATCAGACCCAGTATAAATTAATATTCAACTTCCATAACGTCATGTATACCATGGCCCATATTCACACCTCAGAAGCAGATGCTTCTTAGGTGCGTATCCTTAGTAATGCGCATGCGTAATAGGTCCTTTATGCAATCTACGTGCCAGTTAGGTATGTAGATTGCCTCCATGTGGTCTTTATAGACCGCACAAAGTGATTTTAGTAGAAAGAGGCAGTGTAATGCCACCAAAATTTCATTTAATTTACATCACTTACCTTATCAAGACTAGCCCTACTTTTGACAAGCCTGGCAGGAAAGATCACAGTGTTTATGAACACTCACCTATCCTACGACGTCTGCCATCGTCAATATTATTTTTTTTTATAGTTTTAATTTTTTTTATTCTGCCCATATGCTTACCTTTTCTTTTTTCCATGTACTTTCATGGCCTGATTCAAAAATTGCAGTGCACTTTTCCCCTGTTATATACAGTAGGAAAAATGAGCAAATTTTTATGCGTACCTCTATGGGGTGCGCATAAAAATGTCCAAAAGACATTCATGGAATTAGGTTCGCACTGCAAATAACGCTGGTGCGAAGCTAATTGAATCAGGACCTCAGAATATGAACCGTTAATTTGTCTTGGGTTTACTAAATACAGAGTGGGACACGTTTCTCCATGTTGAACCGCATGGACCTTTAATACCCTTGCTTTTTGTTTGGTTTAATAAATGAATTGTTTTTAAGCACTTACCTATTTTATTTGTACTTTTTACATTTATTATTGTATTTAAGCTTTCATTACCTTTCTGCACACACATGCTATTCTTCTTTTATCTATGCTCTGGAATGCAGGACTCAAATGCAAAGACTCAGAAATGTCTTGTTCAATGCAGAGATATGGGGCAAGATCGTTTGCATTACATTTAAAGATGTAGCGTGTTTACTATGCAGTCCCCTAGTCACTCCCCTCGCTTGTACGTACTTTGGCCGTTTTACGCTTGCCGATCCCTACCTTAACTTTACACAGTGTAAGTACTTACTTACGTACATGCTGCACATACGTACTTGCCTAAGCACGCCCAGACTGCTTGATTTAAATGCCTCACCCCGCCTCCGAAGCGTAAATACTGGTGTTGTACGGCTGGAACACCCCCTCGTTCATAGTTACGCTGTTGATATGTGGTTGGTACATACATTCATTGTTATGTGGCATAACATCTGCAGCACACATGCGCAGTACATACAAAAGAGCGTACTTACGTACTTACGTCAATGGCTAGTGCACTTAGTCGCAGGGAACATATTGGACATATCGGCCCAGATGCAGACCCCCTTTATTTGCGTGCGGGGATCCGTAGGTATGCACACGTAGCAGGGAGAGCACGCCCCCCGACCCCATCACTATAAAAGAATAGACTTGCCAAACTCCTATACCCCCTGACGAAGTCATTACTTGATGATGAAACGCGTTGAGCGGAGCTTGCTGCTTCCCATCACATGCACTCCAAACTTCGGTGTGAGCGTGGTCTGACAATCCGGAGCTCCAATTCCCTTTACTACTCCAGGACGCTGGTATCGTAACTGGGATCACTGAGATTGCTGTACTTGCATGTTGTGCTGTTATATGCTTTTACCTGTTATATGCTTTTTGGTGTTATGGTACGAGTCCTTTGCCTATTATATCGTACATCCGTACCAATAAAGTTGTTCATTGCACTATGTGGCGCCCCCTCTCTTTGCTTCATTCCTAGAATCAGCTGCGTGGTTTAAAGACCCTCGCTAATTAAGGGAAAGACACGGTTCCAAAACTTAGGAATCTAGCGCATCTATACTGTTTATACTGGATTATCATCCTATAAACGGAACTTCTGTATCCAGGATTGTGTGAGCGCACCTTACTTTTTGTGTTGTATATTTCTGGATTATCATCCTATAAACTGAATTTCTGTATCCAGGATTGTGTGAGCGCACCATACTTTTTGTGTTGTATATATATATATATATATATATATATATATGGCCCCTGCACACTGTTCAAATAGCAGGGGTGTCTTAATACAGACCTCCTGAGTACACATATAGCAGATGGATAGGGACTCACCTACAGGAGGTGCCTTGACGCGGGGCAGCTGATGTTAACCCAATATAGCTATATTGTGAGCTAAACCTCCTTTTTATGTAGGTGCTGACACATAGTGTTATATAATGTTTGTTTGGAGCGCCGGACCTCTCTTTTGTTCCTCGTAGTTTTAGTGTGTACATCAGCTGTTTGGTATTGGCGGTGTCTGTTTTTATCCATCCAAACAAACCCAACTGCAGTAAATCCCCAAGTAAACACTGAACATAGAATGTTCCTGCTTCATGGTGTTAGCCTTTCATGTTTTCTCTGCTTATCACGTTAGATTCTTTTCATGCTGTCTGATATTTGAAGCAATAGAAATTAACCTATAAATTAAGCAACTACCATTTTGTGTGTATACTGTTTGGGAGCTTGTCTGGGGGCAACAGCTGAGAGGGGGTGTTGTTCCACAGCGGCTATTTTGGAGACTTTAAGGGGTGCCTCCTTATGTAAGTTGGCTATCAATAAAAAAAAAAAGACCACAGTGTTGAATACTGATATTTGCTGATTCTGTGCCTCTCCTGATATGAAGAGACTAATGTTTTCATCATAACCAAATAAAGTAATAGAATGATAGGTTTCGTCTCATCAAGGGGTCTATATAAATAGATGCAATGAGGAAGGGCATGAGCACACTCTATAGACACACTCCATAAGCACTCTCTATAGCCAATCTATGGGAACTCTATAAGCACTCCATGAGGAACTATCTATGGGCACACTCTATGGGCACTCTCTTTAGGCACTCTATATAGCCAATCTATGGGCACTCTAGGACACATTCCATGGATGGACATTAAATACGGAAGGTGTGTTCACTGATAGCATAGTTGGGATACCATAACCTCTTGGGTGGACCTTTTTGCACTTTTTATTGGAAACATAGTTGAAATAAGTATATGATTATTATTTACCCTATTGAATGCATTGTCCAGCAGTGTTATTATACATTGATTGTCATATTACTGTTATAAGATTGCTAGAGATCAGATAAGGTAGCCTGTGTTACTGTTATCAGCTCATGATGTGTACTTAGTAAAGTAGCACATGCAGACATACTTTAAATCCTGTTGACCTCTGTGGAAACAAGTATTAACTAGATTCAGAGTAAGACTCAGGTACTAGACAGAGAGCATTCTTGTAACCACCATCTAATACAGAGAGAATCCTCCTAGTGACCACCATTAAATTCAAAGAGCATCCCACAGGCCACCACTAAATACAGAGAGTATCCTAGTGACTACCACCTAATACAGTGACCATCAACCAATTTAGAGAGCATTCTAGTGAAAACCACCTACTACTGTCAACATTCTAGTTACATTGAAACACAAAAGAGGGCCTGCTGATGGCCTCCAAAGGTCATTGGCCTACCTGGTAAATTCCATGTAAGTCCAATTGCCAATTCATCCTATATATATATATAACCCAATATTGGGAATCTCATTATTAGAGTTAGAACCACCATGAGCAGAGAAGCCGTGACGGTACCTTATCATATATTTTCAAATATGTGTAACTGATGGTTTCTGCAATATATTTTACAGATAGCATAATGTAGTGTGTTACTGGTAATGGCAGTGTTGCTGGACATTCTCTATCCTTTGTGTATGTTACAGATAGAATGGTATAGTCTGTTACTGGTAATGGTTGTGTTGCTGGACATTCTCTATCCTGTGTGTATGTTACAGATAGAATAATGTAGTGTGTTACTGATAATGGCAGTGTTGCTGGGAACATTCCCCCCTTCCCCCCGGCCTTTCATGCACCTGTTTGCATTAACCTGTAAACTGATCTGAGCAACTTCCATTTTGTATATAATAGAATTTACTAAATGGATTGCAATGCGCAGACTAGATGTTATGCAATGGATCTCCTAGTTCCATATGGTAGAGAATCGGTCTGATGCGGTGGCATTTCAAATCCACATGTTTAATCAATACAAGTGTAATTTCAAACACGGGGAGATTTCATCCCCCTTTGTTATATTTTATAGATGTTCCCAAAGAGGCACTTTTAAGGGACAACAGTTTTTCCAATACATTTGAAGCGACACTGGTATTTCAATAAATAGATCACAAAATCTTAACAACATGTAATATTTTCTTCAATCTTATAAGATTCCTTTGTGATATTGCTTTGAAATTCTTTTGTTTGTACACCATACTTACATTCCTTGCAGGAATTTCATGGAAAAAATAAGTCTAATTAAAATTCAGTACATTAATGGTATGTTTAGTAAACTACAGTATCTATGGACATTTGGGGCTAAAGACATCTTTAAAGCGGGGAATAAAGCGTTTGGTTTATCAGGTAAATAAAAGTAAGTGCCAATTCATGACTTGTTTTCTATCCCTATTAATATGAAGTTTATGTTGGATGTTTATACCAGAATAAAGTGTATGGATACATACAGAATATTGGGCCTGATCCAGAACTACGATTCGAAGCGTTTTTACGCATGGCGGAGACGTAAAATCGCTGTTTAGAACGCACTGCGCATGCGCACCATAGAAAATACGCACATTCACGTAGCGTAATTGTGAACGTATGGGCCATTCACGTATGTGTCACGTACATACT
>WWET01006521.1:49346-67701 GCA_011038615.1 Limnodynastes dumerilii
GGTGACGAGAGCGCGGGGGGGGGGGGGGGGGGGGGGGGTACTTATTACCCAGGCCCGGCCGGAATTTTTTTTTCATGATTTTTTTCCTTTTTTTATTTTTTAATAAAGAATGCAGGCAGGGGGAAGCAGGGCTGTAACAAAGCACAAGGAGGGGGTGGGCGCAGTTGATCTGCGCTCCTCTCCCTGTAATCACAGCCTTAGGGCTCTATTTACTTACCAAAATGAACGTAGCTCCTCCAGGTTCAAATTGGCTCGCTGGGAGCTACGTTCATACTATTTACTAATACCCCCGTTGGCTGTCCTGCAATGACATTCAAACTTTCTGCAGTCATCGCGGGCTTTCTTCGGCTGAATGGAAGGCCTGCACATGTGCAGTTGCTCTCTGCTGGGACTTTGTAAAAAAAATGAAGTCCCAGCATGAGAAGCACTGCGCATGTGCAGGCTCTCCATGTCGGGACCAGCACTTTTGGGCAGACGCGTCTTCGGTCCGGTAAGTATTTAAAGCAATTTTATTGTGTTCTTTTATTTCTGTTGTTTTTTTTTATTGTTTTTTTAATTTTCTACATTTTTTTTTATTTTAATTTTTTTAAAGACAACGATATTTACGAATATTCCAGCAGTCTACCCATACATATACCCCTTTTTCTCCCCCTAATAACAGGTATAAAACTCCGCTCTGAGGGTTAGTAAATAGCCAGCCCCACTAAAAACAGGCTGGTGAAGACAGGTGAAGTTTTACCGCATGGCCATGGAAACTGGTGATTTCCATGGCGGTGCAGTGCTGCGCTAATATGAAAGATTGCCGTGACTGCGACGGAGCTGGTGTGACCTGCGGCTCTCTACATTGCCGCCGGAACCGGAACAAAAAATGAACTTTTTAAAGCTTTAGTAAATAGAGCTGTTTGTTGCTTGTATTTTCTGTGTTGCTTGTGTTATTTTCACACATCTGCACCTCAGTTACATATTCATGCATTAGGTTGCTCAGGGCATTAGCATCATACCCCACAGGGGCACACAGATCATCTGCTGGTTCATTATACTGTTCAGGTTTCCTTAGGGTATTAGCTTCATACTCTATGGTAGCACAAAGTCCAACAGTAGAAATTCCTCCAGTGTTAACTTCACACTGTTTTGTAGCACCCAGCGTATTAACTTCATACTTCTGGGGCCCAGTCTTTCCATCCATGTTACCTTCACACAGACTTTCTTTCACCCCAGTGTTAACATCACACTGGGGCCTATTTTCCATAAAGTTATGGACAAAGGCCCTGATCCAGAGCTTCGACGGTATACTGAGCTTTCTAACGCTGAGCGTGCCATCGCTTCACTCCCCCGACTTTCCCCCTTGTCCCAGTGTATTAACACTCGCTTACGCCGGCTGAAGGCCCTAACTTCAGCTGGCGTAAGCAAGTGTTAATACGCTGGGACGGTGCCGTTGCTACGCTAATGCTGCCCTCCCAGCCTCATTACCCTCCCTCCCCCCGCCTACTTGCACTAACTGCAGCGTAGTAATGGAGGGGAACGGCCCCTCCAGTGTTACTACGCTGCTGCTACGGACACTCGATCCACGATCGGTCGTTTCCGTAACTACGCCGGGCAACATCTGCCCGGCACATGCGTAGATCGGCAAAACTGCCGATCTTATGCATATAGCCACTGTAACCTGGCCATAGTTCAGGATCAGCCCCAAAGTTACTTTTCTCTGTATCTGTCAGATCTATCAGAGCATTCCGAAAATTACAGTAATGAGCAGCGTGTGTACCATTAGTGTGACAGGGGACTTCATTGTCATTCCGTGTTCCAGGCTCCCGTATAGCTGGTACTACAGGAAATGGGCGGGGAAACGAAAAAGAACCAAAAAAGACAGGGATATCCAAACAACAAATGGTCAAGACCCAGTAAGTGAGATCCCCACAACAGGTGTTTTTAACCTTAGTACTCATCCTTTAACCAAGGATGAAATGGAAATCCTAAAAAAAAGGATTAAAGTTCGCCCCCAATCACAAACTAGATGAGTTCAACACATATGTTGACCTCGAAAAGTATATTAGGAAACTAACAATAAAGACATTTTTTTCTAAGAAAGGCGAATCATTTTATCAAAGAGAAGAGGCCACTCAAGAAAACTCCATTAGTCAGAATAAAACTGTTAAGAAACCCTCCATGTTCTACCCTGAAGGGTGTTTCATTGAGACTTTCAGTAAACTATTAACAGAAGAATTATCTAAAATAAACCTCAAAAAACCATATAAATTTAACTGGTCCAAAAATGAGAAAGAGGCCCTAAAATGAATAAAAATATTGTTATTAAGCCCGCAGATAATGGGGGTGGGGTAGTCATTATGGATAAAGTAGAATATGAAAAAGAAATTTACCGACAATTGGAGGATAAATCTACCTACAAATTATTAGCTATTAGCTATTAGCTAAAAGGTTTAAAAAATCTGCTAGATAGGTACATTAGTAACCAAACCATTAACCAAAAAGAAGGTGATTATATTTTAATTGATGATTTTAGCATTCCCGTTATTTATATTTTACCTAAAATACATAAAAGTCTTATTAATCCCCCCGGTAGACCCATCATTGTAGGCTCTAATTCTGTGATCTCAAATCTATCGGAATTTATTGATTTCCACTTACAGCCTATTGTGTTGAAAAATCGCTCCCACTTAAAGGATACGGGTGATATACTAGAGAAATTAGGGGAGATAAAATGGGAACATAGTGATATTTTAGTTACAGCTGATATAACTTCTCTGTACACTGTCATTAAACATCAGGATGGGATAGAAGCAGTGAGACAGAGTCTAAGAGGGATCGAATATAACGAATCATTGAGGGATTTTATTCTAGAGGGAATTTTGTATATTTTAACAAACAATTATTTTAATTTTAATAATCAGTTTTATTTACAGATGCAGGGTACTGCCATGGGCACCAAGTTTGCCCCAAGCTTTGCCAACCTATTTATGGGATAATAGGAGTCTACCCATGTCTGGGAGGGTCATGGCTATGTGGCGAACTTGGTGTCCTGGTGGCGGTATATTGATGACATCTTGTTCATCTGGAGGGGCCCAGAGAATGATTTAAGGACCTTTTGTGGTTTTTTAAATAATAATGATTTGAATATTGCCTTAACATTTCATACCAGCAAGGTCAAAATAGACTTTTTAGATTTAACTATTTATCCTAAGGGGGACCAACTATGCACATGCACTTTTAAGAAAGCCACAGATGTGAACTCATATATTTCAACTGATAGTGTACATCACAGTAGCTGGATTAGGGGTATTCCCACAGGGTAGCTGAAAAGGATAAGGTAAAATTGTTCAGAAGACACAGTATACAAAAACTAAGCTTTAGAGATGACATAACAGTTTGTTGAAAAAGGCTATAATAAAGAAGAACTGGATACCTTAGTCGAAGAAATAGAACAAATACCACAGAGGGATTTATTACCAAAAAATAAGAGAAAGAAATGGAATAACTCGAATAGCAAAAATAATTTTAAATGGGCGTTTATTACCCAGTAAAATGACCAACACAAACAGATTGAAGGTATTTTTTTTTTTAAATTGGAAAAAAAATTTTACAGGACCCAATTTAAAAAAATGCATTACCCAAGACCCCCAATTTTATATATACTGTAGAAAATCATCTAGTTTAAAAAGTAAGTTAGTCAAGAGTTCTTACAATAACAGTATCACCCAGAAAATAAAGACAAAAGTTTTTTTTCCTGTTGTGGCACATGTAAAATGTGCAAAACAGTAAAGGGCACAAAGAAGGTTGAAAAATTTACAGTGAATGATAAAGAGTACACTATCAGGGAATTTATCACCTGCCACACACAAAATGTTATTTATTTGCTAGAGTGTGTGTGTGGCAAGATTTACATAGGTAAGACTAAAAGACCTCTTAAGACCAGAATGTGTGAGCACCTGTATAACATTTCAAAGGGTAAGAGGGAACATTCAGTCTCTGAACATTTTGGAAACAGACACCAGTGTTCTCCCAATGGATTTAAACATTTTTAAGGTATACAGAATATTTTACCCCAATGGAGGAGGAACGATATAGAAATGAGATTAGCCCAGGCGGAGATAATGTGGATTTTTACACTGAAATCCCTCATAGATTTCGAACTTAAATGTAAAATATAATATAATATATATAATATAAGGAAATATTTACTCACATTGGGCCTGATTCAGACTTAAGAAAGTGCTTAAAATAAGAGAGGAAAGTCACTTCTTGGCTAAACCATGCAGATTTCAGGGGGAGTCAAGTAAATTGTATTCTTTGCAAGCAGAGATATATCTTTAAATTGGTTACTGCACATAGATACTGACCAGCTTTACTATTACATTGTTATTTAGACTTGGGCTGGGAAACGCCACCTCTCAACTCTAATACTGTTTGCAACAGATGAAATATGACTCCCCTGCAATCAACATGGTTTAGCCCAGGAGTGACTTTCCTCTCTTATTTTAAGTACTTTCTTAATTCTGAATCAGGTCCATTATTCTTCTCCTCTTCTCTTTTAAAGGTTTCAGAAAGAGGATTAACCCATTCATCTATCCCCCCCATCCTTTCCCTTCATCTGGATCGTCCCATCTTATCCGATTTTTATATCTTTATTCTATTTTAAGATTGCATTTACCATACCTTCACACATGTGTTTATAATACTCTTTATTTAGAGTTTAGCTCTGTAAGGTATACATTTAGGAAGTACCTTTTTTGATTTCACGTTTTTTTCCAATTTTGATCTTTAGACTGTGTTTAAATCCTTTAACCATTATGAGACTGAATTTCCTATACCTTTGGACTAAGGTTCAATATCTCCTTACTTTATAGAGTTTGGTTTTATAATTTTAGAGTTCTGTTTCAGAATGTGTAGGGTTCCTATTGACTAATTTTAGACATTTTAGAACTCTCCGCCCAAGATCTTGTGATATGCCCTGGTAAGTACAGGATCTCGTAGTATGCCCCGGTTCCCCTATATGTCATTCCTCATCTTTCTATTTTCATTTCACCTGTTTCTATCTTTGCTCTTATCAGTTTTTTATTACACTGATCACAATAAGCACTTCACTCTGAAGTTATTTAGGAATATTTTATATTATCGTCCATATCATTGTACTTCATTAATATTTTTCTACACCCTCCCCTATATCTTTGGTAATGTCCCTTTCACTTTTTTTTGCCCCTGTACTATCACCTTTGCCCTTGGAATATCCCTTATTTCACTATCCATCAGCCTCATCGGTGTTCCCTGATATACACTTGCCCTGTCCCATTTATATATGTGTGTGTACCATTAAAATTAGTCACCTCACTACCCACCAGGAGTTTTATCCTGTATTGTCGTTTATGCCTCTCTTTCACTTTTAAATCTAGATTCACCCCTCTCCTATATTAATTTTCTAGAACACATTACTTACAGCTCCTTTTTATGTAATTATTTTAAGCATGCTACTTGCCATTTCATTCTCGTCTTTATTTCAGTCCCGATCTGTACATCACTTACCCCTTCTGTACATTTCCCTCAAGCTTATTATGTCCCCTCTTTTTAACCCACCCTTTTGTATTAGATATCACCCTACTTTGCTGATTCCCCCGATATACCATAAGATCTCTTCCTTGAACTGTTGACACTTTAGTGTGCTCCTGATTCACTTATTTCGATATAGGTTATTTTTCACCCATCCTGGTAGTGTCCGATCCCTTCTAATTGATTTTATCTTCACCAAGAATCCCTTACCACATGGTATGCCACCTTCACTTTTCCTTCGAATTGTCCCAATTGTCCGATACAATTTTTAAGGACGGGTAATCATTGTTACCCTGTCTTGTTACCTGCACAGGTCACTTTAAATGCACTAATGGTTTCCACATTAGGGGTTTTACAGTGTATATTTCTGTGTTGGTATATATTTTATGTATAATATTCTATTGTCCTACTAGCGTATTTATTAGGTTCCTCATCCCCTTACCACATTTGTGTCCGTTCCCGTCTTATTTGTTTAAATTGAGAAAATTCTATATTGTTCATAGTTTTAGATATTTTTGACACCTCCTAGTATATTATACTAAGTCATTCCCCTTTTTATTTTTAAAGTATTTTATATGTTTTTGAATTTGAATTTTGTCTTGATCTATACCACATTATGTCTTGATCTATACTGTGTCTTTACTCTGCCATGTTTTCGTGATCCCAAAGAGTTAACATATGTTCGGCAGGAAGGAGTTAAACCGTGCAATATGAGAATCCTGTCTTTTTTAATTTTTATCTGTGCAATATGGTTCTATGAATTTCTGATAGAACCTAATACACATAATAACCTTGATGGAATCTTTCACAAAAGAACAAGAGAAATCCAACTTTATAAAGTTGTAAGATGTTTTGAACTTTGAACTTTTTAATCACGGAAGGGAGACTTGAAATAGCCATCCCACTTTACACACCCCTTTGATAAAGAATTTTATTTGAAACGCATCAGGTGAGGTATGCTGTGTGTATTGTCCGAAGATTGGCTGTCTCCACGTACCTTCCCCTCACTCACCCAGCTTCTATCCGGGTTTGCAGTATCGATAGTTTCTAGTGTCTGAGCTCATATCACATTCTGAAGGTACGAAGCAGCGGCTTCTGTGAATTGTGTATTGTTTATATTTTATTTTGTCTTATTGATTTTATGTGTATAATAAATTGATTGTGTATTCTTTTCTAATTGATTGTTTATTTCATTCACCTTCACATCTTTGTGGGAGAATAATAGGGACTCCCCTTAGGGGATTTACATTGGGATTTCCATTTTCATTGTGACAACAAGAACTGATTGGTATTTGAACGTTTTTTTCCATAAATTTAGGAACTGTTTGGAAGATATTATCTTAACAAGCACTCTCCTCTGCGATATACTACAAAGAGTCGGACAGCAAGTACTTTATTGAATTTTTATAACACAGTTACCTTTACATGCTGTTTGATGTTCGTCATGTAAAAAAGTTCTATGTGAATCTACTGCCATCTACTGACTGAAAGGCAATAATGTCAAGAGTGTGTTTTGAGAACAGCGCTGCCCCAGAGGTATGCACTAACACTGTAGCTGCCGCTATGGTACTGTGTGAGGGGATTCCCCAACCCCTAGGTCAGAAACCAATATATCAACAGAAACACAGTACTGGGCGCTCACAGATGCGTGCAAGGTACAAAAAAATTTTAATATAAGGAAAAATGATAAAACCATGAATTGTAAAGTGAACAATAAACAATAATGTGGGTAACATAAAGTAATATATCAAAGAAGAGAGTCCCAAAATGGATGGTGACGCTAACTGTAATAAACTGCAAATTTCAGGTTCAGTAATAAAGCGACACTCAAAACAGTGCATCCACAATGTATGCCAAGAGATATATGCACTGGGTGTAATGGGTAATGGGTTTCCCGATGCAGAGTCTTAGTATTGTCGTAATGGAACGGGTCCATTAGATGCAAAAAAAGTTCAGCGGCTCACTAATAGGGTAGGTCCCGGTGGTATGCGCATACTATAGTAGTAGAGAAGAAAAATGGCTTGTTACCTGTGTAGTAACGTTAGTGCTGTGGTTCGTCACAGCTGGTCCTGGTTCTCCCAAACTCCACGATGGACTGCTGTGATTTCCTCAGCTGGGGATCTGAATAAGTGTCCTGTGGTGCAGCTTTTGCAGCGGACCTGTGATGTGTCCAGGATAGGTCCTCCGCTCTAGCGTAGGACCCATCCTGGACACATCACAGGTCCACTGCAAAAGCTGCTCCACAGGGCACTTATCCGGACTGAGTTGGTGATCATTTCATTCACTTTGTTTTAAATACATTCAGCACTGTTTTTCTCACCTCCATTTGTTGTTCTGACCTCTGGACTCTCCAAGTAGTGTCCCTGTTCCCATTTTCTTTTCAGGGACACATAGAGAGTTCTAGTATATGTCATTTGTAGAACCCTATTTATTTTGGTGTGAGGTTTTTCTTTGAATTTCCTGCATCTTAGGGATTAGGTCATATCTATTTTAGGTGTTTTAGAACACTTTAAGTGTTTGTATATATTCTTAACCCTTTTATATAGACCTTATATATACTTGCCTGTCTAGAGTTTGGATTTCTCTTGGGCCTTTTAACATTTTAGTGTGTTCTACCCCTTCGCATACAGGTTTTGTATGCATTTATTTATTTCAATTTCCCCACATTCGTAGTTATTTCCCCCAGCACCAGGCACTATACTGTATTTTTGCATTGGTACTAGATCTTGAAAGGGTTTCCAGACCGTCCTCCTCAGGTTGTTTGTTGTCCTAACTGTACTACTTGCAGCTCACAGATGGACCAGTTCTGCAGGTGTATTGGGATAGACGCTCCAGAGCACGTTGTATACTTTGGAAAGCTCCTGGAGCCAGGTTTAATAAGCTGCAAGTGTGGAAAAGTAGAGATGTTGCCCACTGCAACCAATCAGATTCTAGCTGACATTCTCGAGTATTCCATAAATAAATGAGATCTAGAATGTGATTGGTTGCATCGGCAACATCCCCACTTTTCCAAACCCGCAGTTTAGTAAATCTGGCCCCTGATGCTTAAAGTGGGTGAGGATTAGTGATGGTTAGTGATTAAGGGCCTGATCCAGAGTAACGTCGACTGCCGTATTTACAGCGGGTGCGGTTGCGTAAGATTGGCAGAAATGCCAATCTGTGCATGTGCCGGGCAGATGTTGCCCGGCGTAGTTAGGAAAACCCGTTCCTTAGGATCAGGCATCTCTAACTGTTGCGTAGTTACGGCAAAGGTGGCGTTCCTCGCCGTAACTACGCAACAGTTACGGAAGGAAGGTGGGTAAAGGTAAGTAAATGAAAGAGGGAGGACGGGTTAGGCCTGTTATGCTGCTGTGGCTGGCGTAATTACACTCTGTTACACCGGATGAAGTTAGGGTAGCCTTCAGCCGGCGTAACAGTGTGTAATTAAGCCGGCCACAGGGGGAGTGTAGGGGGAGTGCACCAGAGCTACGCTGGCCGTACTAACGGCCTGATATAGAGACTGAAAATAAGAGGAAAGATACACCTGGGCAAAACTATGATGATTTCTGGGGGAGTCACATTTCATCTGTTGCAAACAGTATTAGAGATGAAAGGTGGTGTTTCCCAGCCTAAGTATAAATACCAAAAACACTTGGGAGACATTAGAGAGACCGAGCACTATTTAACTGCAAGGTAATATAAACAACCGACTGGGCCTCAGCCTGCAATAGACACTGAGGATTGTTCTAGAACTATGCTAATAGGGAATAGGTTTTGATTGGTTGCTAGGTTGGGGGTGGTGAGGGTCAGGTGACAGAGTCTTTATAAGCAGATGTTTGAAGTTGTTGATCACCCATTTTGAAAAATTGTTACCCTCCCTTTGGGCTGGATCCAGACCTAGTTAAGTGCATGAACTTAGTTACTCCTGGCCTAAACCATGTTGTATTCAGGGGAGTCATATTTCATCTGTTGCAAACAGTATTAGAGTTGAGAGGGGATGTTTCCTATCCCAAATCTAAATAACAGTGTGATAGTAAAGCTGGTCAGTATCTGTGTGCAGTAAGCAATTCAAAGATATATTCCTGCATGCAAAGAATACAATTAACTTCACTCCCCCTGAAATCAACATGGTTTAGCCCAGGAGTAACTAAGTTCATACACTGAACTAGGTCTGGATCCAGCCCTTTGTGTATAGGATGCATTATTAACATGTATTTTTCCTTTCACAGGTGAGGCATAGGTTTGCTGTACAGGTGTTGTGTCACTGTATTTTGTTTATTTGTTGGTGCAGTTAAAAAAATATGGGGATGTAAATATCTGGTTCAGAGGCACACCCTTCGAGCTAAGCTTTGGTCTCCTGTCTTGTGATGGGGCATCGTCTGCCTCCTTCAGTATATTGAGGTGTGCACATGAAGAGGTGGAGCCTGGGGTATTGGGTGGAGGCACCTTGTTTGGAGATGACTGTTGTGTGGGTATTGTAGGGTGAGATATCAGTCGTTGCTTGTTTAAAAATCTGACCTTTATTTGCCTCCACTAATTACAAGTGATTTACTAATTGTTCTTCTTGTAGGTGGTGAATTGTCAGGCGCCAGCGTTCCGTTGCGTGCCCTCTTCCGGTATCCGTGCGGCTCTTGCGCTAGGCATTATGGGGCATGTAGTTTCCAGGGAGGTCCATCGGCCGTCCTCTCCACTGATTCGCCGAGCTTCCCTATTACCTCCCGCGCTGCAGACAGGATGGCGTGGGTTATAACGTCTCCTGTCATGGTGATTTCTTGCCGTTCCTGCTGTCAGGTTTTTGGCTTTGTCTGTTGTGTCTTTGCCTGTATGCCTGAATTGTACTCTGAATCTGTCCTGCTGCCTTGGCACAGTGTACCTTCCCTCTGCACTATACTTACCTGTGCTGTACCTACCTCTGGCACATAGTTCCTTTTCACAGTGTACCTTCCCTCTGCACTATACTTACCTGTGCTGTACCTACCTCTGGCACATAGTGCCTTGTCATAGTGTACCTTACCTCTGCACTATACCTACCGGTGCCGTACCTAACTCTGGCACATAGTGCCTTGCCATATTGTATCTCTCCCCAGCACTGTACCTACCAGATTTGTACCTATCTCTAACACTTAGTGTAATTCCGACTTTGCTCTATTTATTTAACATAGGGCCTGATCCAGAACATTGCCCACCGTACTAGCTATGGCGGGCGTAAACGTAAGATTGGCTGAAAAGCCGATCTGCGCATGAGCCGGGCAGATGTTGCCTGGCGTAGCTATGGCAATGCCCGATCAATGATTGGACGTCCGTAGGAACAGCGTAGTAATGCTGGAGGGGGCGTCCCCCAGCGTTATTACGTTAAGGTTAGTGAAGGTGGGTGGGGGGAGTTAGTTTAATGAGGGAGGGAGGGAGGGCTTAGCGTACCAACGCTCCTGTGCGAGCGTATTTGCGTAAGCAAGGGAAAATACGCCCGCACAGGGGGAGTGTGTCGGGGAGAGTGCATGCCGATACGCTGTGCTTTAGTAAGCATAGCGCATCAGCATAGTTCTGGATCAGGCCCATAGTACCAGCTACTGCTACACTCACCTACGGCACGCTGTGCCTCTGCATTCTTGTTTACCCTACTGTACTTATCAGTACTGTCCGTACGTACCTATCCTGTAATTGTTTGTAGCTTAGCATTACCTTTTAATCCGGACACCGCTGCAGACCTCCGTCACATGCCTCGGACGGCATGTAAACAAATCCACGTGTGCTCTGGCAGCCTGTCAGGCGCACGCGCTCTTTCTCTCCTTGCCGTCCCCCTAGTGGAGGAAGTACCTATCAGCACCCTCCTGTTCAGCTTGCGAGCCAATCACTCTCCTGCTGCCTCTATTTAAATCTCTTCCCATTAGTGCTTGGCGCCGATTATAGTTTCTGTGCTCAGTACTATAGTCTGCTATTCTCTTGTGCCTAGTGCTTTGCCTAGTGATCTGACCGTTGATTTCCCATATTTTCCTGTCTTACTCCTGCCTGATTTATCTAGTGTATCCAGTCCCTTTTCTCCCTCCTGCGTGTATCCTCCTCTCCAATTTTTGCCAGCCCTTTTCCTGGAGTGTATGTTTGTGTTACCCGTTCGGGGGTCCCGCCGTATGTTTGTGCAAGTGCGAGCCCTAGTCCGTCTTGTCCTGTCCTGTGAACCATCTTCTGTCCATCGTACTTGGTTCTGTGTTGATTGTTGTCCGTCTCAGGTCAGTCCCTTCCGACCTGCCCTGCTCCCTCTTCGCTGGAATTCGCCTCTCTCCCTTTTGGGGTACTCACCTTTCTTCTCTTTCCCGCGAGTTCAGTTCACCGGGGCATGACCAGGTTATTGGGCCGCAGCCAATTCCATCCCCACCATCAGGGGCTCTGGTAAAAACCCCCCAATAATAAAGACTACGTGCTCCGGTAATAGACTCGGTCACTCTGGGGTTGATTCAGAGATGCGATTGCGAAAAGATCGCAAATATACGCACCTTAGCTAAGATCTTACCAGGTTACAGCCCACTGCATAAACAGTCACTCCCCTTGCAAACAGCGGCGGATCTTAAAGTTAGACCACCATTGACTAGACTAAAGTCTGCGCTGTCACTAAGATCTTAAGGGAAGTAGTAGCGTTTATTTGAGATCCTAAGTGTCTGCCCGCGCCCACTTTCCCTCATCTCCCTGCCTATTGTTTTTCACTCCTATAGGTTTTCTCACGCCTCTAGTGTTTTCCACTCCTCCAGTGTTTTCCACTTCTCTAGTGTTTCCCACTCCTCTAGTGTTACTCACTCCTCTAGTGTTTTCCACTTCTCTAGTGTTTCCCACTCCTCTAGTGTTACTCACTCCTCTTGTGTTTCCCACTGTTTCCCATTCCGCTAGTACCTTAGTTCTTTCCTGTACCTTTTGGCAATTTCTAGATCTTCAGTGGTTTGTTACAGTATAATAGTAGTGAAATAGTATAGTAATATGCCTTATCCTGTATACAGGGTAACTCACTGTCTCTGAGTACTAGAGATATTTTGTTTTGTTCACAGTAAGAATTTGTCTCCAGCACATGAGTGTAGACTAGTGCATTGTGTTTGATATCTCTCTCCATGTTTCTTTTAGTGTTTTAAAACTCTTCTCCACCTAGCAAATTGTGGGTGACCCAATACACATCATCATTCATTAGACTGGATATTGAACTGAATCAAGAATTCTGAAAAGGGGGTGTTTCTGATCAATAGAATAGGACAACGCCTGCTTTCAGCAATTACATATGTGCGGCGATTTTTGTGCAGATGTGAATCTAAATGATCCAGACATACGTACTTAGTTTGGGTTTCCAATAGTGGGCAAGTCAGAAAGGGGAAAGATGCTGAGTGTAACGTATAGGTTTGTCTGATGTAAAGTACGCTCCCTGTCCAGACTTCCGATCTGTCCCATTATGAGTGAGGATGAATTGGAAATCTTAAGGTAAGGGTCACATGACAGAACTCCGTGCGAGTGAGGGGTGTGGCGTTCACAGCGCTCACACAGAAAGCTGGATACAGACGGCTTCTGTTATCTGATACCCCCTGACTCTTCGCTTGGATCAGTATCTGGATAGGGTTATATATTACTACTACTAATAAAAATAATAAAGATTGGAAAGTAAGACAATGAAAGCACAACACTTATAATGTAGAGTCATTCAATGAGGTTTTATTAAATCAGACAAAAAAACTACCTTAATCTTTCTCCTGAACACACTTAGCAAAGAGAGATATATAAAACATGTTCTAAATACAATGCAGGTAATATGTTTTTTGGACACCTGTGTATGAAAATATTACTCAGACACCAATATATGTTCCCTGGGCACATAGGGATGAGCGGTCTATTATAGGAGTGTCAGCACTGTAAGAAACTGGTCATATGCACAAGAGGCGTCTGAAGGTATATTCTTGTGGATTGAACACCCCCTCCCCTTAATAATGGGATTTTGCATGATTTATATACTGTTACAGACATGTTACTGACAAGTGAATTCCTTTATCTGAAAATTCCTTTTGATCCTGCTCTAGTTCAAAGGTCAAATTTTTTTTCTAGGGTTTTCTAGTTGATTGGTAGAAATGGGAATGGAGGAGGAGAAAAATAAGAAAGAAAGGAAGACAGTGAGAGATTAGTTTCCCATACTCTCTCTTATAATCACATATAGGTGACTGAGTCATTGTCTACACATTTATAGATGTCTCCTTTCTGTGTGACGACCCACAAATCATCATTATCAGAAGACACGTGTTTGAGAGGGTCAACAAATTTCAGCTTCCTCCACGATGTTCCGACAGGGTTCTTAGGAGAAATGCCCTCCCTGGAATAGAGAGGAAAGACAGATTAAGCATAGGATATTGACACAATGGTTATAATAGTGAAGAGAGGTGACTGCATCACCAGCTAAGAACAGCAGTGTTAAGCATGAATTTTAACTCCATTTTCTATTGTAATGAGTCAGGCTTTGTTACCTCTTTAGATCACTGAGCTTGTCGAGCATTCATTTTTCTAATTGCAGTCACTTGTAAGTAAAGACTTTTTTATAGCCTATCTTTATACACAACTATAATTAAATATTCATTGCTTTAAGTCTTTGTACCTGTGGTTTTATCTGTTGGTCATAATTATTTTTTTTTTTTATCATTATTAAGTGATTTTGAATTTAGCGCTTCTCCTTTTTCTTTGTCTATATCTTATCAAAGATTTATCTATGGAGGGGTAGTATATGCTCTTCTGAGACTATTATTTTATTCTTTATTTAAGTACTTATAATTTAACACTATACTGGTACCTGGTAAATCTTATTCAAATGTATTATAAATATTCCCACTCATTTACCTGTAGAATGCATCGCCTCCAGCATTTACACCATACACTGATCCATCAGTGCTAACTTCCACCATCACAAGAGTTCCTGGTATCTGTTTCCATTCACTCCCCTGGCAGGCAATGGGGCTCACATCATAGCGGTAATATATATTGTTGGCGCTGTTTACTCCCCAACACCCCAAGGGCCCACAGCTGTAATATTCCAGTCTTCCTTCAATGTTGATGTAGGTCGGGTTAGTAGAAGTGGAAGTGGTTTGATCCTCATTTAGGCAGAAAATGTAATCGTCCTTGTTCACTCCAGAAATGAATTTATTGCCTCCAGCGTCCACCTGTTTCAGAAGACCTGTGAAAACAGGGACATGACAATGGAATATTGACAAAAGAAATTTATGATTGTTAAAAAATGTTTAAAAAAAGCTTAGAAAACTATTATATAGTATATCATTATTACTGTGCCCTAATGCTCATTTATCCCTATAGCACAAAAATTTGTACCAAAAATTGAGAGACATCATATTTATGCATTATAAATGTGTGTTAAAAAAATAATATTAAAATAAAAAAATGGCTAAATAATAAAAGCAAGGACATAAATAAATGTAGATTAATACAATTTTATGTCTTGTATTTATAGTACTCTATTAAAGACCACATATCCATGTTTAATTGTTTATTAAAATCTCTGTATCTTACCGCTCAACAGCACCCAATTGTTATTTTGTAGCTTAAAGATGTTGTTGTTTCTGTTGACTCCCCAAACACCGGCTGGACCGACTGACACATGGATGAGCTTTCCCGGAACCTGCTTCCAGACATTATTCACAAACTGGAAAATGTCATCATTGTCATTCACACCAAACACCTGCCCGTTGCCTACATCTATCTGCTTCAGCTTTCCAGGAATCAATGAGCATGAAAGATCTGGAGAGGGGGGTAAATGGAGGGTAAGGAAGAGACAGTAATTTAGTACCTGAAACGTACTTTGCAGTAAATTTGGATATATACATTCTACTTACACTACTACACTACTATAATATACTATGTTCCACACTAGTATTCCAGCAGTTTACCATGTTCAAATGCATTCGAGTTGGGTATCAAAAAAACAGAGTAAGATCTGGGGACACTACTCTTTGTGGCATAACCATGTGGATGCTGGGAAATCCCTGTGATATAACTTTTATGACCTGGGGACATTACAACTGAACATAATTATTTGACCATGAGACATTACTGCAGTGTGGTATAATCATGTGACCTGGTGACATAATTGTGTAGCAAAATCATGTGGTCTGGACACTTTACTGTGGGAAGTAATCATGTGACCAGGGAACAATACTGTGGGGTATAGTCAGGGTAACTGGGGAAAATACTGTGGGACATAATCATGTGACCTGGAACATTACTCTGTGTGTTGTAAACATCTGAACTGTTAGGAAAATTAAATGAGAGGACCTTGATGGAGAATGCTGGCTGTTCTTGGATAAACAATTGTGATTTTCAATTTTAATTAGTAGTTGAGTTGCATTGCTAGTAAGTAGCATTCAGGTGTTCATAATTAGCTAAATATTAAGAATGTATTAGTATTTGTTTACATTCTTAGGGGAAAAATGGAAAAATTGAATGCTTGGCTGACATTTGTCTTTCTAGCTTCTTAGGACCCTTGAACAGCCAAACCCTTTTTTTAAATTGTGAGGTAATGGATATCGTGTTCTGTGTGGACTTTCAGTCGTGCACCTCTCATGAAATAGTCTGTACAACCACCTTTTCAAAGAAAGGTGGTTTTGGCAAACTTGGCAAACTTTAGGACACCAGAATAGTAACATATAATACTTCAGAACAGAAAATTGAGAGTGAAAAAGAGTGAACATTGATTATGGTTAACAAGTTACCAATGGTAATAAAAAATAACAGATTGTCTGCATTCTAACTATTATACAGATGTTATGGTCAGTTGTCAATATTAGCGTTTAAGATACAAGATGGAGCTAATCCAGAGTTTGAAAGTAACAAAAGAAAAGTTTGTTTAAGAGCAGTGAAAATTAGCTTGTTGGGGTTGAAATTTAGCAAGGAATTGAAATTTAGCGAGGAAGGTTACACCTGGGCAAAACCATGTTGATTTCAGGGGGAGTCAAGTTAATTGTATTCTTTGCATGCAGGGATATATCTTTGAATTGCTTACTGCACACAGATACTGACCAGCTTTACTATCACACTGTTATTTAGAGTTGGGATAGGAAACATCACATCTGAACTCTAATACTGTTGGGCATGGTTTTTAATGCAAATGTACAGTATGGACATTCCTCGAGAACTTAGGAATGATTCACAGTTAAGAAAGGCTTGCGTAAAAAAAGATACGCACGGGAAAAGATAAAAATGCCCCCTACCTCTCTTAAGTTGACATCTACATGGCTAACAGAAAGCCAAAGCCTCATGCTTTTCTATTTGTTCAGCACAGCTGCTGTGTGATTATAATGAATGCATGTGTTTGATTGAAACAGTTAAAGGCTTATCTTTAAATTTGCTGTTATGTCACCATTTTGTGTTTGACTTGAAATATACTCATTATTGACATTTACTCATTATTGACATTTATTTGCAGTTTGTGCATGATTTCATTGTTTATTGTAAATATTTTATTTTTAATATACCTTGTAGAATGTTTGCATTGTTTATATGGTGACCTTGAGATACAAATTTAGTTTAGATCTAATTTATGTAGATAAGCATTATTTTGATATTTGTGTTATAACAGCTTTGAAAGCTGATGTTGCTTTCCTAATCCTTCAATAAATATATAAATATTTATGATTTAATACTTTTCTATATTTTTGCATATTGCAATTTTAATACATTTTTTGGGTACTTTTGTTTGTTCTTACATATCTTTGTATGTGTAAATTTAGGAACGTTCCTAAATTTTGTTCTTAAGTATGAATCCAGCCCATAATGTGATATCCTTGCGGTAGGTATAGTATGCATTTCTAGGGAATACTGCTATTGAGCACCCCTCACAATAGAGATCAGTGGAATTTGGTCTGGTAAAACTATTTATTTTTAATATTTTTATACCTGATTGTCTCCTTCCTAAAGGAACCAGCTCTAACAAGGAATACACTAACACTTGTCCCATATCATTTAGAACACCATGCAGTATAACATGGCTTTGCAGAGATGTATCCCTCTGAATTAGCTCTACAATGTACATAATGCAAAAATGTCATTTTGGTTTTTATTTTATGTTGTATATAATAAAGACAATGGCATATTATATTTGCACTGCAATTAATGCATATGTTTAGCTGAGTGAACAGTTATTTATTACTGCTATGCAATTTTTGTTTATAAAAAAGAAAAAGCTAATTTTAATAATTATGACTAAAATTACACTTTGTCAACGATCTAAAACTTTTTCACAACAGTAGCAACCAAAATGTCATTGTAATGTGTGACTCTGCTGTGATTTGAAAATAATTGATATTAATTGTTAATTTTACTGTAAGAAAAATGAGACAAATGCATGGGCCAAGCGAATCTTACCTGCCGTCATTTTCAATCTTTCAATGTAACTACTCTCTATCAACATTATAGCTGTGTGTGTTGTCAGTGATGGAACAATATAAATATATGATCAGAAGATACAGGAGCTAAGCTTTTAATCAGCAGCAAAACATATTGAACCACAGTTGGTGGCTGGCAAATTGAGAGGTGACATTTCCTATCTCAATATTTCACAATGAAAGCAGTTCAGTATTTGAGTACAAAAAGCAAAAGCAATGTCCCTGCATACAAAACATATACAATGATTTGCACCCCTCACATGGTTTGTCCAGGTGCAGATTTGCACCTATAGGTGTAGTCTAATACATGTACACTGCTAAACCCCACTCTACAATTGTATTGTGCTATGAAAATTTTCTATTTTTTTTATATTTGGATAGTACATGAATTGAGGACTGTACACAGTATGTTATCTAAA
>WWET01006522.1:0-29513 GCA_011038615.1 Limnodynastes dumerilii
GCGTTGCGATCCTAAATATACGCACGCAACTAAGATCGTATCTCTGAATCAGCCCCTATGTGCCCACGGTCCACCTAACATTATAGCCCCTTATTGTTACTAAAAGGAAGAAAACACCAGCGCTGTTCACCAATGCCCCTTGATCAACAGACCAGAGGGTCTGTCCCTGCTAATCTTAGGTATGCACACTATTGTAAAAATCACAACTTTCCAGTGATTACAATAGTGTGCATACCTAAAATTAGCAGTGTTATTAATGCTGCCTCTTAACCTGTGTGCCCCCTCCGTGATCGTTAAATCCCCATTCCCCATTCCATAATCTCTTACCTTTGCCGTCTTCATGCTTCCTGCTCTCTCCTCCGTGGCGCACGCTCTGCTGTTTTATGACACCAGCATGACCTTAGGTCACGCTGGGGTCTTGTGAAGAGAGCTGCGGACGGCTGTGCATTGCACAGCCAGCTCTGCAGCGGGGGTTGCAGTCCGACTCAGGAGTGCTGGAAGGGAGACGTGCTGGGAGGGAGACAGCCGGGCGGTCAGTAAAAATAGCCGGACGGAGTGCCCGGCTAAATCACGCTGGGGAGAACACTGCTGGTATAATTCGGTATTTTGCTACTGTGATTCCTGCTCTCCACTTGCTACACTGCTGTGCCTCTGGATTCTGTGCCACCAATACCTGTATCTATTACCACAGCTCACCTGAAACACTGCTTCACCACCTTGGCGTTTGTGGGTTTGTTGTTACATGCCAAAGGCCTGGCATGTAACGCTCTCTCCTCTCCTCTCAGCGCTCCCTCGGCAGGCTTTCCACTTCCTGCTTCACAGCGCTTTCCCTGCTTGCGGTCACGTGGGCGGACGGCATGCCAATTAGCCATGTGCCGTCCGCTCTGTTCACCTGCCTCCGGCTCTCATTGGTTGTGTCTTCGCTGTTCTGGTTGCCAGGCAACCAGAACACCTTTTCTATTGCTGCATTGCGGCGCACCGTCTCCCTGGCTTTTTATCTCCCTACGGACGTCCAGTCTCTGTCCCCTGATTGGCCAGCCTCCCTCTAAATAGAGCGGCAGTTCTCATCCACCTCGCCGGTTATAGCGTCTGCTGCCCCGTGCTTCTGACTTTCTCTTACCTCTCTTATCTTCTCTCAGTTGTCTGTTGCTTTCTTGAGTGCCCCATTGTTGCCCTTCCTGGTTCCAGCTTGTTATCCACCTGTGTCATTGCCCTTTCTTCTCCTTGTTGTTTATTCCTAATTGTATTAACCTCTTCCTCTCCTGAGTGCTTGTCTGTGTATCCCTTAGGGCAGGGGTTCTCAAACTATTTTGCTCCGGGACCCCATCTGACAAAAAATTTTTTTACAGGACCCCAGCAAGTTACCGCCAAACAATGCCCCTATATATTTATAAATTTCAGCCTCTTTTAACCCCACAATAAACCCTATCAAGTAGTATGGTACACTTACCACTATTTAAAATGATATTCTGGTCAAAACCAACATGGATTAAGATGCCGCAGCTAACTTGCCTCCACAACATCAAAGGCAGGCTCCGCCCCCCATCTCAAAGCACTAGGAAGGGGAGCATGTGAACAAAGTAAAGACCCCTATTGGTCAGAGTTAAGCAGGGCCGCCTGTCAGGAGTTCTAACACCTGCTGCACTATTTTCCCAGCGCTGCGGGCCACTAAACAGCAGCAGGATATCACCTGCGTCACTTATCCTGCCTCCAGTACTGGAGCGCAGCTCTTCTCTGCGTCGCCGCCTGCCAGGACCTCTGACAGGCGGCGGCTGCATAATATTCTGCCTCCAGTACTGGAGCGCAGCACTTCTCCGCGGCGCCGTACAGTGCAGCAGCCCAGGCGGCCGCCATCCGCCTGTCCTGCTGCACTCATTCTCTATACTGCCCGGTTCTCTCTGCTGGAGTCGCGACCAGGGCCGCCATCAGAAATGGTGGGGCCCGGGACTGAAAAATTGCAGGGCCCCCCCTGGATTTTTTTTTTTACATGCATACACCTATTATATATATATTTGGTGGCAAATAATGAAAGTACATGCCGGGGGGTGGGTGGGCTGATGGGTATGAATCAAAGGGTGCCAGAAGGAGGGAAACCTCTGTGTCCACAAGAAGTATCCTATAATATAAATGCAAGGAGACGGCACTCCATAAATAAAGATAATAGAATGCTGAGGTGCACTGCAGGGAGATGCAAAATAGGAGACAAGGAAATGAGGCACTCTCAGGCTTTAAAGTAGTTAGAAAATAGCGGTAGTTTTAATCCAACGTTTCAGGGGATTTCTTCCCCTATCATCAGGGACAAACATAAGAAAAAACAGTGCAGAACAAAATATAAGTACATATGTGCATAATGACTCACCCAATCACGAGTCGACACGCTGGCAGGGACCCCGGAGCTCACCCGACATGTGGAAGCGCCTCACATCTGTGCGTCACACGGAACTCACTGCTGGACGCGACCATAGGAATCCCCTGGACTTCCTGGTGCGTGCCAGCGTGGAACGCATGCCGGAAACCGGATGTGTACGGCGGTCTCCATGGCGACGGGGCTCCCGACGGGAACCACTGCTCACCAATGTCTACGCAAAAGGGAACAAATAGAAAAATAAATAAACAACATCTGAGTCTACACGTAGATCTCAAAACACAATGAATGAACCAAACAATTTATGAGAAAATTAAAAAACATAAGTGAAAACAAAAACAAAAAACAAAAACAAGTAAAGTCTGCAACAGTGATAGGCGCTGTAGTGCCTATCCAACACATTGGCAGTGCCAGCCACCAGACCTACTAGCCCAACCCTAACGAGGGTAGGGAGACCCAAAAAGGGCCACAAAATGAGGGCAACCGACACAGTGACAAATACATGCCAGTGTCGAACCACCTACCAACAAACTCCAAACTCCAACCAGATCCATGACCACCGTCAGGGGCTTCAGGGAATACTAGGCTTGTGACTAGACCCTGTGCCTTTATTTATGGACCAGCGCTGAGGCTGGTTAGTGACAAATATCTTCCTCTTTCCAGTTCTTGTAAGACCCTTCACTTCTCTCCCAGTTCTCTGTGGTAAAATTTTATTAATTTCTTTATCATTTCCCTTAAATCATCTTCAGAGATATTTACCCTTCTAATCTATTTGATATACATATAAGGATAACAGAAATAAGCAAAATCAGCGCTGCAATCCCTGGATTATAAGTTTTTGTATAGGATTTGCTCTGGTTGTAAGTTAGTTCGGTGTTAGAGTCTATGTGAATGGTGATGGGGAAGAAGCCGGTCCTCAAAGTTAAATGGGCGATGTGGGTGGTGTGTGGGAAGAAGCAGATTGGAGAGGGGAGAGAGAAAAAAAAACAACAAATAGTGCAGATTGTAATGATAACTAGGGATATAAAAAAGATGAATGCACTCACAAGTATCCACTTGAAAACAGGCATGTAGCAAATTACTTTAAGGTCTTCTCCCTTGTTGTGCAGCTGGAAGTTGCGCCTTTCTTCTCCGTGGTTCGAGTGTGCCAGTGGGATGCTGATCTGATGGAAGATGTCGCTGCTACCCCCTTACTCTCAGGTGGTTTGATGGTGTCGATGAGCGGGAGTTCTGCTGTGGGATGCTGTTGTGGCTGTCACTTCTTCCGATGGGGCGGCTCGGTGTGCCTTACCGGTCCTTCGGTGCGGTGATCTGCCTTGTTGGTCCCTCAGTGCAGAGTTGGCTGCTGTTCTCCTCCCTCCTCACTTCCACTGTTAATGGTGGTAGGGGTTGCGGCGGCTGCCTGGTATGCGATCAGCTGTTCGCTAGTGTTCTCCTGCTGTGCCTCGGAGTGTCTGGGCACGCTTCACTCAAGCCTGGCCGCGGTGTACGTGGTTTGTGAATAAAATGAGTACTCTAATCCAGATGTTAATTTTCAGTGTGATTTATTCAAGGTTTCATCACTATTATTGTGACTTCATCAGGGCTGATAAGTCAAGTGAGGGGACTGGGTTTGATTTATGGGGTATGATTCTTTTTGATTGGTTGTAGGTGCAGGTGATTGACACTTGGTTACAGTTGCATCACAGATGAAAGGCAGTAAATTAATAAGTGAATAACAAATAAAAACAACTAGAAAACAACTGATTGGCATCTAAATAATAATTGATTGGCATCTGGATAACAATTGAATGGTGATAGTGATGCATTGGTTCTAAGGGGGTTGATTGGTACTTGGTTGCAATTGTATAACAAATAAAGGGTGGCTTAAAAGTGCGTGAATAAAACGAGGGGGGAAAAAACCTGATTGGCCATTCTTCTAGAAGTAGAATTAGATTTAGCCACCAACATTGGACATGAGGGCATAAACATTTGTAATACATTTATAGAATTAGAGAAAACACTTAAAAAAGAATCCAAACTATGGTGGGACACATACTTACTGGAATGGCACATAACACATAACATATTTCCTAAAGGATTGAAAATAAAGAAGTCACCAGCCTTTATACCACACAACACCGATTTCAACACCAGATGGCAGCTCATCTTAGACAGCTGCTCAAAAAGCCTACTAGAATTGATTATAGAGGATAATCACTTTAAATTAGTACAACTAAAGGAGGACATCAACATCATCAAAAAAAAACCTAGAACCACTCAAGGATAATCCAGAATATCAGAGGCTAGAAAAACTAGTTGGTGATAAATTACATACATTAGAAACCAAAACCATAGACAAAAAGAAAAGGAAAGCATTGAGAGATAAGTTAGGGACAAACAAAACCATGAAAAAAACTAGTAACAATAAAAACAATAACAAAAAGAACCACAACAGGGACACCAAGGTAGGGCAGGACAATCATAACAGCAAAGCAGATAGAAACAAAGCCCCAATCCCCACCACCACCAACAACACACAACGTTTTGGTAGTCAATATATAGCTAACTACATAAACAAACTGACCCAAAAGTCAAGGTTGGCTAGACATAGATATCTCAGAAATCATACACCAGGAACCCAACAACACCAACCCAAGCAACCCAACTATAGGTCCTGACATCGGGACACTAGAGAACCCCAAATCACAAGTAGTTGTAACACAAACTATCCCCAACACAATGAATCCCAAAGCATCCAATACAGAATGACCCACAGGAAACATGGACACACAAGATACCGCCGTTTTTTTTAGGACAAAACGGAATTCAACAAGAACCACTCAGCATACAAACAGGTACCCCCCAACAAAAAAGGAAACTAGACAGAGAACCAGAACAGGCACTAGAGGCAGTAAAAATCCGAAAAAGAACACAACACCACCAATATAGTAGACCCAATAGGCATTTTTAACCTCAGCAAACATACGCTAAGTACCCCACAAATATCCCTATTCAATAAAGGCTTAAAATATGCCCCATCCAAAGCACCCTCAACATTTACCTAGATCTACACAGATTCATTTGTAAGATTACTTTGAAGAAATATGCAAAAAACCCAATACTAACCAATACTAACCAATACAGTGGGCACGGAATCAACATTCAAACACACAGAATTAAAACCTCCCTCAAACTTCTACCCGTACACACTTTTCAAAGCCTAGTAGAGGAAGACCTTCAAAACATCAGGCCCACACACCCCTTACAAAACAAATTAATTCTGGATAGTATTGCATTTATACTCAAGAATAATTACTTTTGGGTGTGGAGAGGAATTCTGTCTGCAGCACCAGGGGACCGCAATGGGCATAAAATTTGTGCCAAGCTATGCCAACCTGTTCATGAGTTGGTGGGAAGATCACCACATCTGGCCCTTAGAACAAGTTGGCTAACATCTGATCCTCTGGTGCTGCTTCATTGATGACATCATATTTATATGGAAAGAGACAGAAACATCCTTGAAGGAATTCCTACTACATTTGAACAACATTCAGAACAACTTTAAATTAACCACAAACTATAGTAGAGAGAAGGTGGAATTTTTAGACATCAACATAGCCATCAAGGACAATAATATCACTACCACAACTTTTGTTGTTTTTTTTTTTTTGTCAATAGCTACATATTAGCCACCAGCAATCAATACCAGGGCTTGTTGGCTAATATACCTCTGGGTCAATTTAAAAGGTTAAGATGTACTTTCATCACCCTCTAAGAATACCTTAACCAAAGTTCCGATCTATCCAAACAATTTACAGACAAGGGCTACAATGTCGACACAGTAGCCAATGCCAGACAACAAGTAGCAGAGATAGACAAGGCTGAGCTACTAAAATATCAAAACCACAAAAATAAACTACAGAGAGAACAAAACAACAACAAAATTTACTTTATTACCGAATATAACAGCTTTGCCCACCACATCAAATACTTCAGAAGCACTGGCACATTCTACAACAAGATGACACACTAAAAGAAATCTTAGGAGACAAAGCAGACGTAGTTTTTAAGAAATCCACAAACATCCATCAGAAGTTGGTATAAAATCATATCAAGAAAAATACAGCACCAACATTGCTGGAGCAGAAACCTGGTTTTTACCACTGTGGCAACTGCCCAGGTTGCAAAACCTTAACAAACAGAAGCCTGAAACCACACAAGTCCTTTAGGTCCAACACTACGGATGAGATTTATATGATGAAAGGAATACTAACATGCCATTCCAGAAACTTAATATACTTACTTGAATGTCCATGCGGGCTGCAGTACGTGGGCCACACCATTAGGAACTTAAAAACCAGAATCTCAGAGCATATCCGAAACATCAAAAAAGGGTATGAGGCCCACAGTGTGTCCCAATACTTTCATCTGAATCAAAACAAGGACCCTAAGGGCCTAAAATTTCAAGCAATCGAACAGGTCAGACTGGACTGGAGAGGAGGGGACATAATTCAACTGATCAGTAGAGCTGAGTTAAAATTGATCTTTTCCCTTAAGACCCTCCAACCCAGAGGTCTAAATATAGACTTTGACATACAACCTATTTTATGATTGGAAATTCTGCATCATATTGAACTGTTTTGTACCACACACCTATAGATGTAAACTGTGCAGTATATTGAACTTTAACACACTGGACTTATGTACTACTATAATAGCAACATACCAAGATTTAATATTTAGGTAATTACCACTACCCTTTATGCAAGTGTTATAATCTGCAACATACTAAGATTTAATATTTGGGTAATTACCACTACCCTTTAATGCTGTGTAGATATATTTGTTAGAGATTTTGAATGATATCTGGTTGGGCTTTTTAGGGTCTGAGTGTTTGTTTAAAACTTTATTGCACCTTCAGTTGGGGGAGGATCCTGAATCTTGTTAGCAATCAGGGTCTGCACATGTCAGTATTACTATTTATTAGCTAAGTGTAGGCTGCAAGGCAGTTTGGCTGCTTTAGTGTTTAAATTTAAAGTGGAGTTTAATTTCGGAGTTACAACAGTGTTAAAAAGGAGGAAAATAGAGGAAACAATACTCTGCCCAAAAACAACTCTAACAACAACAAACATTGCGGTATTTTCACTCTGAAACACTTGCATTTCAAGGACACTCAATCTGGAAAACCACTCATGGACATTTTACAAAGAAACCACTTCAATGCTGCTTCTGGATACTGCTTGGATCATCCATTATCCTTGCACTAAATTGCTCTAAATGTTATTTTGATGGTCAGAATTTTCATTATTTAACACGGTTTCACTTCTTGCAAAAATCTCTCCTATTTTCCTAACCTTTACCACTACTTTCGGCATCCTTCTAACTGTCATGGCCCTTGTCTCTCCATCCACCTCCTTCCTCTCTCACACCTTTTACCTCCCCAACCATCCTACTCACCCCATACCGTCTCTCTCTTCTCCTTCAGGATCTCCTTCCCTTCCCATACCCACCCCCATCAACGTCCCACCCCCTCCTTTGTGCCTTACCTCGCTACTGCAACCCCTCCAATCTAATCCACATCACTCCTGTTCCCTCTCTCCCATTCTCCTGCACTCTGTGGAATGCCAGATCCATCTGCAACAAGCTCCCTGCCATCCATGACCTCTTCATCTCCAACTCCTACAACCTTCTTGCAATCACTGAAACATGGCTCTCAACCTCTGATACTACTTCCCCTGCTGCCCTCTCCTAAGGTCACCTGGGCCACTCCCTTGATCTCGTATTCTCACGCTCATGCTCCCTGTCTGACTTCACCATCTCTCCCTTCCCCTCTCTGATCATCATCTTATCTCCTTCTCCCTCTCTTCCTCCACCTCTCCTTCCCTGTCACCCAAACGTATTATTTCCCGAATAAACCTCAGTTCCCTTGATGTTGCAGCTTTCACCTCATCCCTTGATCCCCTCCTCGCACCCATTTCCACCATGTCCTGCTCCAATCTAGCCACCTCTCTCTACAATAATGCCCTCTCCTCTGCCCTTGATGCTACCTGCCCTCCCTCCTCTGTCTCCCTTCGCCGCAACAATCCACAACCCTGGTACTCCCCTCTCACTCGGTTCCTAAAGAAATGCTCCCATGCTGCGGAGTGTCTCTGGAGGAAGTCCCATTCCCTTGCAGACTTTCTCCACTTCAAGTTCATACTCTCCTCTTTTAGCTCTGCCCTCGCACTCGCCAAGCAATCCTTCTTCAAATCCCTAATCCTCTCCCAATCATCTAACCCCCACCACCTTCAACTCTCTTTTCTCCTCTCCTCCTCCCCTCCCTCTTTATTTCTGCTACTGACTTTGCCACCTTCTTTACTTCCAAGATTGACTCCATCAGGAGCTCCATCTCCTCTACCATCAACTCTCCTGCATCTCAATCTCCACTCTTCCCCTCCCTACTCACCCACCAATGTCTACCTTCATCCCTACCTCAGCTGAAGAAATCCACTCACTACTTTTGTCACCCCTCCGTCAACGTGCCCACTTGATCCCATCCCCTCTAATGTTCTCCGGTCTCTCTCTCTCTCCACCTGCTCTCATCTTGCCCACCTCTTTAACTTATCCCTCTCCTCTGGCTTCTTCCCCTCCCCCTTTAAACACGCTCCTGTTTCCCTCATTCATAAAAAACCTAACCTTGACCCCACTTCACCCTCCAACTACTGACCTATCTTCCTTCTGCCCTTCGCCTCCAAGCTGCTTGAATGGCTTGCTTACATGCATCTAATTGTCTACCTTGCTGACCACACCATCCTGGACCCTCTCCAATTTGGGTTCCGCCCCCTGCACTCCACTGAAACTTCCCTGACAAAGGTTTAAATGATCTCCTTTCTGCCAAATCAAAGGGCCACTTCTCCCTGCTAATTCTCCTGAATTTATCGGCAGCCTTTGCAACTGTTGATCACTCTCTCCTGCTCCACACCCTTCGCTCCCTCTGCCTCTCTGGCATTGTCCACTCCTGGTTCTCCTCCTATCTCTCGGGCCACTCCTTCTCTGTAGCAACCCCTAGCTCCTCCTTTCCTACTACTCCTCTTCCCGTTGGTGTCCCCCAGGGCTCAGTTCTTGTTCCACTTCTGTTCTCACTTTACACCTCCTCTCTGGGTGACCTCATCAGTTCCTTTGGCTTTCGCTACCACCTCTATGCCGACGACACTCAAATCTTTCTCTCCTCCCCTGACCTCTCCCCCGAACTTCTGTCAAAAGTGTCAGATTGCCTCTCAGCCATCTCCTCATGGATGTCCAAGCGTTTTGTGAAGCTTAACATGGACAAAACAGAAATCGTAGTCTTCCCTCCTTCACGTATCCCCTCTACCCCTCCTATCTCTATTACTATTGGTGACACCACCATCTCCTCCTCCACCCAAGCCTGTCGCCTGGGCGTCATCCTAGACTCCTCTCTCTCCTTCACCCCCCACATCCGTGCCCTCTCACTGTCCTGCCGCTTTCATATCAGCACATTGCTCGCATCAGACCCTTCTTGACAACTGACGCCACTAAAATGCTCATTCACTCTCTTGTTATTTCCCATCTGGACTACTGCAACATTCTCCTCTCTGGCCTCCCTCTGGTCTGTCTCACATCCATACAATCTATACTAAATGCTGCAGCCAGACTCATCTTCCTCTCCCAACGCACTGCCTCCACCTCCCCTCTCTGTCACTCTCTACACTGGCTTCCTGTCCCTTTCAGAATTCTCTTTAAGCTTCTTACCACAACTTACAAGTCTCTTTCCTCCTCCACCACTCCCTACCTCTCCTCCCTTATCTCCATCCACACTCCCTCCCGTTAACTCCGCTCTGCTGGTGATCACCGCCTCAACTCCAACCTTATAACTACTTCTCACTCCCGCGTTCCAAGACTTCTCCTTGGCCACCCCTCTCCATTGGAATAACCTACCACATTCTATCAGGCAATCCAGCACAGTCCAATCCTTCAAACGCTCCCTTAAAACCCACTTCTTCAGGCTAGCCTACCCTTCCTCCACCTAACCTTACTTGTCCTCCCCATCTTCACCACTGTGTCTCCTGTTTGTTCACCCTCTCTCACTTAGCATGTTAGCTTTTATGAGCAAGGTCCTTCTTCCTCCTGTCATCATCCCTCTACCCTGTCACCAATTCTTCCCACCTTTTTCTCTCTACTGTCTATTTCTCACCTTATTCATCTGCTCCTACACACTTACCCAGCATCTTTATTTTCCTCACATATTGTTTTGATATTTTTGTATTGTATTTTATTCCTTCATTCATTCCTTCATATTTTTTATCTTTTTTACCCTCTGTTAATTATTGTATTGTATATACAACTATTGTCTTTGTTATTGCCTCTGTACGGCACTGTGGATACTGTGTGGCGCCTTATAAATAAAAGTTAATAATAATAATTATAATAATATACAGCATTATTGCACCATATATTTCGAGGTGTAAACATAATGAGTTACACCAGCCCACCGCATTCACTATGTATATGCCACTGACATCATACCTGAAATGGCACCATGTCATGTGGACATACCAATGATCTATTCAATTGACTATAATACACCCACCCTACCTTGATACTAAGGGTCTGATCCAGACCCACGCAGCCCGGAAGTAATACGCCGGGCGTAAGCGTAAGATCGTCTGAAAAGCCAATTTGCGCATGTGCCGTCCAGATGTTGGCCAGCGTTACTATGGAAACGCCTGATTGTAATATCACCGTAGGAATGGCTGAGGGGGCGTCCCTCGTCGTTACTATGCTCATATTAGTGTAGGTGGGCAGGGGGAGGTAGTTTAATGAGGGAGGGAGGGGTTGTCTTGATACGCTCCTTTGCAAGCTTATTTTCCCTCGCTTAGGCCGGCTGAAGTTAGGGTAGCCTTCAGCCTGCGTAAGCGAGTGAAAATACGCTCGCACAGAAGGGAGTGCCGCGGGGAGTGCACGCTGATACACTGTGCTTTACTAACCACAGCGCATCGGCATAGGTCTGGATCAGGCCCTAAATGATTAAGACCGCGTATACGCAATCTACGTTGCAACAAGTAACATAGATTACATTACAGAATTACTGCGCAGTAGAACATATCGGAAAACTCCGGCCGCATACGGCCCTAAGTCACCATCAGCCATTATCCCAGTACACCAAGTGATTATTAACTTATGTCCTATGCCACTAGAAATAGTTATTATTTACCATCCCTATATACACTATCACCATTGCCATTCATTTGCCTCAATCCCCTAAGAAAACCCCTTCTTTAGGACACATAGCGCAATTTAATTAATAACTGGCTATTCGCATATATATTCTCATATTCTACAATGCAATGCATTGCTGTTTGCCATTCAGATACCAATCAGGTTTCTTCTGTTTTTTTCCTTTGTTCATTAAGCCACCCTTTATTTGTTATGCAATCGCAACCAAGTGCCAATGAACCCCCTTAGAACCGATGCATCGCTATCACCATTCAATTGTTTTCCAGATGCCAATCAATTGTTATTTAGATGCAAATAAGTTGTTTTCTATTTGTTATTCACATAATACTTTACTGCCTTTCATCTGTGATGCAACTGTAACAAGTGTCAATTAGTCCCACCTACAACCAATCAAAAGGCATCATACCCCATAAATCAAACCCAGTCCCCTCACTTGACTTATCACCCCTGATGAAGTCACAATAATAGTGACGAAACGCATTGGGAGAGAACACACACTTGTTTTGATTCTATTTTAATCGAATAAATCACACTGAACATCTGGATTAGAGCACTCATTTCATTCACAAACCACGTACACCGCTCCCAGGCTTGAGAGAAGCGCGTCCAGACACTCGGAGGCACAGCAGGAGAACACTGGCGATCAGCTGATCACATACCAGGTAGCCGCCGCAACTCCCCCCACCATTAACAGTAGAAGTGAGGAGGGAGCAGAACAGCAACCAGCTCTGCACTGAGGGACCAACAAGGCAGATCACCGCACCGAAGGATCAGTAAGGCACACTGAGCCGCCCCATCAGAAGAAGTGCCACAACTGCATCCCGCAGCAGAACTCCTGCTCATCAACACCATCGAACCACCTGAGAGTAAGGGGGTAGCAGTGACAACTTCGATCAGATCAGCATCCCACTGGCACACTCGAACCACAGAGAAGAAAGGCGCAACTTCGAGCCGCACAACAAGGGAGAACACTTTAAAGTCATTTGCTACATGCCTGTTTTCAAGTGGATACCTGTGAGTGCATTCATATTTTTCATATCCCTAGTTATCATTACAATCTGCACTATTTGTTATTTTTTTTTACTCTCTCCCCTCTCCAATCTGCTTCTTTCCACACACTACCCACATCGACCATTTAACTTTGAGGACCGGATTCTTCCCCATCAGCATCATATAGACTCTAACACAGAACTAACTTAGAACCAGAGCAAGTCCTATACAAGAATTTACAATCCAGGGATTGCAGCGCTGATATTGCTTATTTCTGTTATTTTGGTTTATATAATGCCTTGGGATGCTATCGGCAAATAGCAGCTCATCCCCACACATGCGGTTTGGTACCGAGCGCTGGCCCCTTCTACCAATTCTAAATATAAGGATATCCTAAATCTAAAATATATAGGGTCTATGATCAGTATAGTTTTAAATAACCAATATACAGTCTGGATGGGCCATGTGGTTCTTATATACCATCATTTTCTATGTTTATATGTTCCTATTTATATTGCATAGAACATGCTGCATGCCTGCTGCATATATATATAAACCCGCAAGGTGGCCTGTCTGTTGCCATGGAGACATGGTAAACTTCCGTTCAAACTACAAAAATACCAGGGACGCGGTCAGGGCTAATCCAATGACCGAACGTTGAATCTGTTGTCAAGGAAACAAGAGTGCATACGGAAGTACCATTGGTAAACTGTACGCAGCTAAGCTAACTGGTTGCTAGGGTAAACATAGTAACGGATCACTGACGTGGCGATCAGGGCTGATCTAATGATCATAATCTAACTACATAGGTACTACGGTCGGAGCTAATCAAATGACCGTATCAGCTTTGCTGGAGTCAAAAAAGAAAGGTATACAGCATACTAAAGAATCCAAATATCTTGTTTAGAGCAACCAGAATAATGCTTTATTGTGAGATAACAATGAGATGTGTTCAAAAGAACAGGAAGATAAATGTCTTCATGGTAAACACAGTGCAACCAAGGTGCAAATCACTAGGAGCAAAATAGAAGGGAACAAAGGTAAGTAAGGTGAGACACAATAATGGTATAAGGAGCATGGGTATGGGAAAAAATGTAAGAAGGGCTAATAGTGCTATAGGCAAAGGTATACACAGTGGGAAGGTGAGCTGTCAAATAGACCATAATAGAAGGGCTCATTGTACAGACTGACCGTAAAGGAATAAATGTATATTATCAATATATCAGAACACAAGGTCAGCGGTATCGCCGGCAAGCAGAGGCAGCCCAAGAACGGTACAAGAAAGGTCAAAGCAAACCTGCAAGTCCAATATTATAGTGTAAACCGGAAGAACAAGTATCAAAATATAATCAATGGTTAAAGGCATCGCCGGCAAGCAGATGTCATATGACCAAGACAAAAAGTAAGACAAATGTTCGGACTGCAGAGGCGTGCGCACTAAAGCAGACACTTACATACATACTGAGGTGTACAAAATGCCCAAAAATTATAACAAGCAACGGTACATATTGTTATGTTAGTGCTCAAAGGAATATAATAAAATAACTTCAAAGTGGTGTAAGACATAAATAAAAGCATACATAAAGATGCACCAGATAGTGGAAAGAACTGACAGAAAGTCAATAAATCAAATTCAGAAAGAATAATATGATTATAATCAAACCCTGGAAACCACAGCCAATATGTGGACATAAACCAGTAACAGCCGAGTGAAACGTAAAGAGGCCGAGGTCGTACGTAAAAGTTACCTATTTAGAGGAAATGTGATAAACTAAATTCCTCGTTGAGTCTCCCTGGAGCCATGGACTTGCATAAAAAAATCATTTTTGACTCTTATTTAGGAGCAAAAGATCCCTATCACCACCTCTCCGTAATGGGGGAATGTGTGCATTAGGCATGCACCTAAAGTCCCTTAATCCAAGAAACGAAATGGCGTGCCACAGGAGGAGTCTTGTTATCCACACCAGTATAAGCCTTTTTGATGGACGAACGGTGCAATGCTATCCGCTCCCTCAATGTCCGGATGGTTTTTCCTATATAAACTTTAGGGCAAGGGCAGACGATGGCGTAGACAACATATTTGCTTTCGCACGTCAGTCTGTGGTTGATATTGTTGCTGAGTTTAATGGTAGGGTGTACAAATGTATTGCCAAGTGTAAGGAAGTTACAGTTCACACATCCGGAGCATTTAAAAACTCCTTTGGAGGATGAGAGCCAAGTCCGTTTGGGGGCTGGAATAATATCAGTCTGTACCAAATTGTCCCGGAGGTTGCTGGCTCTCCTGAAACTGAAGAGTGGGGGCTCCTGAACAAGATGACCAATTTTGGGGTCAGAGGCCAGGATATGCCAATGTTTAAGCGCTGCATCCCTAAGACGTTTGGACAACACAGAGTATCGTGTGGGAAAAACAAGTCTGTTAGTATCACTTTTCTGAGTTGTATTATTCAACAGCTCATCTCTGTTGAGTTCAAGGCACCGGTGGATGGCATGGTCAATTTCCATTTGTCTATAACCTCTGTCCAGAAAACGTTGGCCCATTGTTTGAAGGGAATCCTTCAAAGAATCTCTGTCAGATACAATTCTGACCACTCTCACCATTTGAGAAAACGGAAGTCCAGTCTTTAATGGTTGGGGATGGAAACTGTCCGCCCTAAGGATGGTGTTGCGATCCGTCGGTTTGCGGAACAGTGTGGTATGAAAGCCCAGTTGATCCTGAGTTATACTGACGTCCAAAAAATTAATGACAACTGTACTGGAATGGTAGGTAAAACGAATAGTGGAGTTTAATGAGTTTAATTTGGAAATGAAATCAGTCAGCTGATCATCCGACCCCGTCCATAATAGAAAAAGGTCGTCAATGTACCTGACGAAGAAATGTATATATCTTGAGAAAATATTGTCTCCCAGAATATGCTGATGTTCATAATGGTTCATGAAAATATTGGCATATGACGGGGCCATATTGGAACCCATTGCCGTCCCCATGAGTTGGAGGAAATAAGTAAATTGAAATAAAAAGTAGTTTTTAGTGAGTATGAAATTGATAAGGTGTAATAAACAATGAGGGGGAGGACCCGAGTATACTGTGGAGGACTGCACAAGATTAGTAACAGCTTCAATTCCCTGAGAATGTGGGATATTGGTGTATAAGCTCCCTACGTCAAGGGTTACCATGATGAAAGGAGTACCCGTATGAACAACCTGTTGTAACCTTTGTAGAAAATTGGTAGTATCTTTAATGTAGCTTTCAGTAGATTGAACCAAGGGTTGTAAAAGAAAATCTACATATTGGCTGAGAGGTTGACAAAGGGAGCCTCTAGAAGAAATAATGGGGCGACCTGGGGGGTTTGTAAGTGTCTTGTGCACCTTAGGTAATATATAAATAATGGGCACAATCGTGTGGTCCTGGCGTAAAAATCTGGCAGTAGTGTCGGTGATCCAGCCCTCTGAGGTTGCCAAATCGAGGTATTGGTCGATTTCAGTTTTAAATTCACATGTGGGGTCATATCTAAGTGGACTGTAGCAAATGGTGTCCGAAAGTTGGCGTTCAATTTCACCGATATAGCATGTCTTGTCCATAATGACAACAGCCCCGCCCTTATCGGCTGGACGAATTACAATGTCACTATTATAGCGTAGCTGTATAATGGCTTCTCTCTCACTGATGGTAAGGTTAGAGTATTGTATACGTGTATGTGCCTTTTGCTCAATCGTGTCTCTTTTTAATAGCCGAATGAAAGTCTCGATCGATGGGTTAGAGACTAGTGGTTCAAACCTAGATTTAGGCTTGAAGGTGACAGTGGAAGGTACTGTAGGTTGTTTAGAAAAAAAGTCCTTGAGTTTTAACTGTCTGTGAAACTTGAAAATGTCGACCTCGGTTTCAAAGAGGTCAGGCTCAGCTGTTTGTATAAAGGAGAGCCCTTTATTGAGGATTCCCATTTCTGCAGTTGTCGGTATGTATTGTGATAAGTTATAGACTACGGTCTCTTTTTGGATGAATTTTCTCCCTTCTGCTCTGAACTGCCCCTTGCGCCCGCCCCGGCGTGTTGATTTTTTATACGACTTCGGGTGCCGATGTCCTCGCGTAAAAAACGGGTTTGACTAGTTGATGAGGAAGTACGTTGGGGATTGTCAGAGTCACTAGGGGAAGAGTCTAAGTCAGTAAAGGACCTATCGATGGGTCGTGGTCTATATCTACGGCCTTGAAAACGTGGTTTAGGTCTAGAGGTGTGAGACAACCAATAGTAAACCCTATTTTCTTTATAGTTGTCTTTCACTGCCTTGTATTTACCTTCTTTGAAAGCCAATAGGTCTTTTTCAAATTTCTGTACAGAGTCATCTAGTTTCTTAACCCAATCGCAAGAGTTATCTGTAGTAAGTGTTGGAAGACCTGTCTGTTGTAATTCAGTTATTTCTTTTTTAATTATTTCACTATCGGAATTTACTTTCTCGATCACCAACACTATAAGATCAAGAGAACACTGGTTGAGGATACGGCACCACTGTTGACAGAAGTGCCTGTCATTACGGCCGATAGTCGGCTGATTGTGAATCCTGAAGCCTTTAGGAATAAGAGCTTCTCTGTGGTATTGTGTCAGGGTAAGGGCATGCAGCTTAAGTTCAATTTCTCTTTTCCTTAATTTGCTAAGGTCATTGAAAATGTCAGTGGGGGAGTCCACATCAAATGCTAGGCTGTCTGTGTTAGCAGCAAGAATCTGAGCAATCTCATCCTGTGTAAATCTTTTGGTGCCAGTCACTGTTTCAAAGGTATCAGCAGGATCAGACATTTTATGTCCGAATCAGAACACAATAGCAAAAGCTAAAACAAATGGGTAGCAGTGCGTTCAAAGAAAAGATAACATAAATAAGCGGAGGAACGCACCTGCAATAAAGTACATAAAGTCGCAAGGGGTGGGTGCCAGCCAAAATTAGTAATGTAGAAAAAGGGTTAGCAACAATGTGCTAGTGGCTGCACTCCATGAAGGAACAAAAAGGAACACAGTGTGGACAATCACAGAAAACAGGAAGGGACTCATCATAATCCAGCTCGAAACTGCTGGAGACAATAGCGCATACAGTGAGAGTATGATATGTCACATAGACATATATATATATCCATTACCCATTCCATTAGGTACAATTTAATCCGCTTCTGAGCTTCCAGCTGTCATTCACCTACATTAAATGAATTAACCGATATTTAAAAAACTATTTGCTTCTTCAACAAAGGGAGTTACCATAGTAACTGACAGTTGGAAACTGAGGAGCAGAGTATTTTGTACCTAATGGAATGGGTCACAATGGAGGGTATACAGTTATGGGTGCTGACCAGCAGGTTACAGCAGCAGTTGTACATTTTCATATCATTATCATGGCATATTTGGTTTGTAGACCTATATGCTTATCTTTATCTAGTTTAAGTTTGACTATACATTGCTAGATGTACAAGTTACACAACTGTCTACTCCTCCCGGTATAATTCTGTTAATTTTAACTTGCAGCAGAATAGTAACTGAGGTATGAGCTCACATGTTTGCTAATTGTAGCATAATGAACCCCTTAGCTACATTTTTGTGCCTTGTTTTATTTTATGTCACAAGTACTCTTATGCATAAGATAAATAAGGTAAATCTGCTTTTGTGGCCAAGAGAGAGGAATATGTTTACCAAGGCCAGTTTAATAGATATCTAAAAATATAAATAAAATGCTTTAATTCATTATTTCAGTTTGGTCAATTGCATACTGAAATCATAATAATTTTAGTTAGACAATTAAATAAACTGGAAAAATAAGAACAAGCATCAGGCCAAGACAGGTTAAAGTATAATTATAAATTATAAATATAATACCTAACACATTGTATTGTATGATAGATAGAATCTGATTGGCTTATTGGCTGCAGACTGAATCTTAATTTTGTAATAATTTTATTGATTCTATTCCTTTAAAAAATAAACAAAAAAACAAAAGAAACAAAACTAAAAATCTTTGATAATTTTAATAGTAAACATAGTGCCCGATCATAGTTATAAGAATCAACATAGTGCCTGATCATAGTAATAAGAATCAACATAGTGCCTGATCATAGTAATCATAGTGCCTGATCATAGTAATAAGAATCAACATAGTGCCTGATCATAGTAATAAGAATCGACATAGTGACCGATCATAGTAACAAGAATCAATATAGTGACCGATCACAGTAATAAGAATTAATATAGTGCCAGTGCCCCATCATAGTAATAATAATCAACATAGTGCCTCATCATAATAATAATAATCAACATAGTGCCCAATCATAGTAATAAGAATCAACATAGTGCCCGATAATAATAATAAGAATCAACATAGTGCCCGATCATAGTAATCATAGTAAACATAGTGCCCCATCATAGTAATAATAATCAACATAGTGGCCGATCATAGAAATATAAAAAAAACATAGTGACCGATTATAGTAAGAATAATCAACATAGTGCCCCATCATAGTAATAATAATCAATATAGTGACCGATCATAGTAATAATAACCAACATGGGGCTCTATCATAGTAATAATAAACAACATAGTGCCCGATCATAGTAATAAGAATCAACACAGTGCCCCATCTTAGTAATGATAATCAACATAGTGTCCTATCATATTAATAATAGTCAGCATAGTGCCCGATCATAGTAATAAGAATCAACATAGTGCCCCATCATAGTAATAAGATCAACATAGTGCCCCATTATTGTAATAATAATCAACATAGTGACCGATCATAGTAAGAATAATCAACGTAGTGCCCCATCATAGTAATAATAATCAACATAGTGCCCGATCATAGTAATAAGAATCAACATAGTGCCCCATCATCGTAATAATAATCAACATAGTGCCCCATCATAGTAATAATAATCAACATAGTGCCCCATCATATAATAATAATCAACATTGTGCCCGAACATAGTAATAATAATCAATATAGTGCCCGATCATAGTAATAATAATCAACAAAGTGCCCCATCATAGTAATAATGATCAACATAGTGCCCCATCATAGTAATGTTGGCAGCATTTTTAACCAATTATTATCAACAGTAGAGTCCTGTTTTATTGTTATTTTTATTTGAAATTGTTATATGTCTACAATTATAGCTATATATTTTTAAATACCATTGCCAGTCTATATATTCATTAACGCCATCTATATTTGCCATTATACATAAGAATAAGGTATAAGCGCTGCCTTTTTTTTAGCACTGTATCACTTTAAGATGTGTTGTTGTAATGTCAGCTTATATGTTTAATGTTACAAAGTCCAGTCCTTGTTAGCCTGACTTTTTTGAACTCCTGAACCTATTGTAAAATAATCCACCGACAACAATCAGGCACTATGTTGATTCTTTTTACTATAATTGGGCATTAAGGGAATATATATTGTATATTTATAATATTTTAATGAAATTATTGAAAATATGTCATAATAAAGTGTTTAAATAACAACCATAACTTTAATTTTAATCCTCACAACCTCAGTAAAAAACAATGGGGTAGATCCAGAACTACGTGTGCAATACGTTTCCATGCGTAACGTATTTTCGCACGCGTATGTTCTATACACTCCCCTAGGCACACCCCTTGAATGTACGTATTTCACCGAGTTCCGCTTCCCAAACCCTACCTTAACTTTTTTTTGCGTAACAGCATACGTCCGCTAATGGACATATAGATTACGTGAACTTACTCCGCTTAGCACGCCCATACTGTACACTTTAAATACATACCTCCACCTACTTCACGTAAATCGAACGTATTGTTGACTCATGTAAAATTGGCACGCCCACACGTAAGAATATACGCTAACAATACGTGAATGGCCCATACGTTCAATTTTTCGTTATGTTAATGATTAATAAATAAATTAATAAATTCATTAATCTTTATAGTTGAAAGGCTACCATCTGTGCAATTTTGGAACTTAAAAATCTCAAACTTTGCTGAGTACACGTGCTTCAATCAGGCGTGCACTCCCGGACGGGAGATTCATCGCAGCTCTGCCGGAGATCCCTCCTCTGTTGTGGACATCAAGAGCAAGGAAATCCAGTACCTGTATACACGTGTGCAGCTGTGCACCTTCGGACGGAGGACCACCGCAAATATATCGGAGGTCTTTCCTTTTTCCTGTGTGGGTATTTAAAGCATGAAAACCGAGAACTTCAAAATACATGCAGTAACTATAATACCTTGATGATGCATGTCGAAATCTATACCAAATACTTTTCTGTCTTGTATATATTTCCCGCTTGACTGTGCCGCAAAGTAGAGGAAGACGTTCCTCTTGTGTTATAAGCAATGAAATCACATACAAGTACTACCACCATTAAGATAAGAATCTTTCAAGTACTGGATCAATATTCCCACAGCTCGTCCCTATTGCTACTAACAGACTGTCTTACTATTGTCACTCCATTATTTCCCCTGACTTATCGTCCTCTGACAGAGGAAAGTGCCTGGTCAGAATACAATATCATTCTATCTCTTGCTGTGCCTAGATTACCAGCCTGAAAGCAACATTTCCAGGCTACTTTGTATCAACATCGTGTCAGCTATATATTCTACACCTGACTTAGCGTCCTCTTGGAGGAAAGTGCCTGGTCAGGATTTTAAGTGTCAAAGATATCTAAGTTGGACTTATATCATCTAGTGAGCTCATAGCAAATTAAAGAAAGAAGTTCATTTGTGTAATGTATCCATTTATTGTCTATTTCTATTTTTATTGTTTTTTATAAATAAATAAATAATATTTTATTTATTTACTGAGGTTGCATGCTTTATCTTTAGCGCAAAGCACATTTTTTTTCTTTTTCTTTGATTATATTGGGCACAAAATCCATGGTGAAGCATGCCATTAACCCTTGGAATGCTTCCAAATATGGTACTAAAAGTCACTGCATGCCTTGCAACACAGGGGCATGCTGTACCTTCTAGTACTTTGTGACAGCATGCTAAGGGTTAATTGTATGCCGCGCTATGCATTTAACACTTTCTAGTGTTAACCTTTTTTATTAAAAGGGTCATGATCTACAGTCAGTTTCACATAAACAACAGTGAGTTTAACACAAACTTAGTCAGAGTTTTCACATAAACTCGCTTTAGTTTAATCGAAAGACATCGCTGTAGTTTGTGAATCGCTGGGGAAGCTCGCCCCACAGTAAACTACAGAGGTATCCATTGATTTTTTGCTGTGTACATTCTCTGAGGCTAATTAAGAGCTTGTACAACAAATGTACAGTACACCTTGGAAAAACCATGTTGAACTGCAGGGGGAGGGAAATTTAAATATGCCAAAAATTCAAGCTGATAGGTAATGATTTCAGCTTTAAAAAGAAAGTGGTTTAATATTTGTGTGCTGCAAGCAACAACACATAATTTCACATGCATTCTAAAATGATTAAAAGGACGTATAATACAAGGACTCTGCCTTAAAACTTCTGTGCTGTGCCAACTTAACAGATAGCACAGAAGTCTGGATAGTATGGAGGGTACTTAGCACACCCTCATTATGCTATCCACGTACTTCTGCCCTTCCCACATAGTGGAAGTGCTTTCCACTTCTTGCCTTGCACCGCCCGCCATTAGAAATGATTCCATTCTAAAATGTGGTGCTTGCACATGCACTGTTAACAAGTGGACACTGTCGAGTGGAAATGCCCATTTTGTAAAATATGTAACATTTTTGCACATTCTCCCACCTTATTTACTCCTTTTGTTTTAATTGTTCTTCACCATTTTAAACCTGAGTGACCCAAGCCTCTTCTCCACCAACATACGATTACCAATAGAAGACAGCAAGGCCGGATTTTATGTTAGGTAACCTAAGCATCCTTCTAGGGGGTTGTGGTTTGTATATCTGATGAAATTTTTTTTCTAAAGACTATTGTATGGCTGCTAAATGCAGACTGCTGGCAATTGCAGCAGTGATGTGACTCATGTAGTTGTAAAGAGTCATTCACAAAAAGGTGAAGGTTTTTAGGTAACCCTACCCTTAATCCTTTCCTAACATTTCATTTCCTGCAGCCTAACCCAAATTTTTCCTTTCTTCAGCCCTAACCCTCCATGCCTCGCAGCCTAACTTTAACCCTCAATGCCCTGCAGCCTAACCCTAACCTTTACATGCTTATGCTCACCCCCATTCAAATCTCTTACACATGGGGGTGGGCACGCCTCCCACGCAGCAGTTGATATCCGCACAGAACATAGCATTGATCAGCTTCATTCCGATGTAGGTGTTATGAGCTGCCGCGCTCTCACGGCGGCTCGCAGTGTGTGATCCCGGCGCTCTCCTAGCAACCGGGATACACACAATCATTGGCAGAAGTGATCCACTTACACATGGGGGTGGGCATGCCTCCAACACTAGGCGGCCAGGATGCTTCTTTCCTCCTGGCGCCCATGGCGGCGCTCAGCTGCTCTCTCTCTCCAGCTGATTCCCCTGCCAGGAACAGCCGCCTAACATGACAGGGGGCTGGTCCAATCCTTCAGCTCTGTTTGGCCAGTTCCCCTGTAAATAGTCAGCACCTCCTTCTCTTCTCTGCTGGTTATACCGTCCTTCACGTGCCCCAGTCTTTCTGCCTTTTCTCCTGCCTCTGCCTTTGCCCTTTTTTCCAGTCCCCTTGCTCTTCATCTCCTGCCTCCTTGACTTCTTGCTCTTTGCTCTTCAGTTTATCTCTTGTGCCTTTAGCTTTCTTGAGTGCACCTTCAGGCCTGCCCAGTTTTCTCGCCGTTAACCCTTTGTTTGCCATTCCCTCTCTTCCTCTTTCCTTGGTGTAATCTCCTATTGTGCAATCCTCGCTCTCTCCTGTGTGCTAGTTTTCATCACACCTCTGGGGTACCGCTGTGTGTTTGCGTGAGTGCATTCCCTAGTTAGTCCAGTCTATCCAGTCTGTCCCTATGATTCCCCTTTAGTCCTCTGTTGGGTTCCGTGTTCAGTGTGGTCTGTCACAAGTCAGTCCCTTCTGACTTTGTCTTTTCCCGCTTTCTGCTCTACCTGTACCTTTGTCATCCTGTACGGTTTTTCTCTCTTCTACCACTTCGGTTCTGGGGGCCGCAACCTATTGTTAGGGCACAGCCAATTCCACCATCAGGGGCTCTGGTGAACACCACCTGATAACAAAGGGCCTGATTCAGAGATACGATTTCCACGGCACTTAGGTGCGTATATTTAAGATCCTAGAAAATTAGCAAAACTGCGCATGCGTAGTAATAGTGCAACGCCATGTACGTAGCGGTTAGGAGCGTAAATTCGCTAAGAGCGTAAGTTTGAATCGCACGCAAGCACTTAAGATCTTAAGTGCTGCGAATCTTTAAGATCTTAAGGATTTGCATGGAAATGGGCGGGGGGAGGCAGGGAAATGAGGGAAAATGGGCGCAGGCTGACACTTAGGATCTTAAATGAACGCTACCACGTCACTTAAGATCCCAAATGACAGCGCAGAGTTAGGGCTAGTCAATGGTGGTCTAAGTTTAAGATCCACCGCTGTTTGCAAGGGGAGTGACTCTTTATGCAGTGGGCTGGAACCTGCTAGGATCTTAACATTAGATGCGTATATTTGCGATCTTTTCGCAATCGCATCTCTGAATCAGCCCCAAAGACTCGGCGCCCTGGTAACTGCTCTCGTAGCTTCCTTCTTCCCCTTACAGTAGGGATATTGGTACTGCTTATGCATAAGCCAAGTTTATTGGGGTATGGGTCGCTGCTGATAACGGCCCTTTTTCGAAGGATCGAATTGATTGGAAATCAATTGCTTTTGTTTCGTAGAGTAGAAGCAATCGATCCACAGAAGAAAGAAGATGCAGCGGCGTATGGTTAGTGTTAAATAATTAGTATTAATAGGCCAGATTCAGACCTGATAATGTCAAGTCACTTATGGACACAAGGGGCTGGATCCAGAACAACGTCTGTCGCCCATAATACGTCCGTCAGATGCCGAAAATAGCTACTGCGCATGCATAGTAACTAATTTATGTAATCTACGTATCATTTTGTTAAGTAGATTGCGCATATGCGTCTTTAAGACCACATATACGCAATCAACGTAATGAAACGATACGTAGATTATGTGAATTAGTTACTATGCATCCGCAGTAGCTATTTGCGGCATCTGACGGACGCATTATGGGCAACGGACGTTGTTCTGGATCCAGCCCAAGGTTCGTAATGTTACACTCTGCAGGTTCATCCTGACAAAGTGTGTGTTAATTCCTTGGCTAGTTTTTTGTGTCTGTTTTTCTCCCAGCTGCAGGTTAATTGCCCCTGGAGGTGTGTCTGGCTTCCACAGCTGATTGGGGAGTGTTCTTTAAATAGTCTCCAGTGCAAGTAGCAGGTGCTGGTCATATCTTCTAGTTTCCTAGTGTCTTTGTGCCAGTTTCTTTTCTCCTCTTGCCTTGTCCTACTTTACTTCTTGCTTTCTTGAGTGCCCCAGTTCTGTCCTTGCCCGGTACCTTGCCTCATACCTTTGTGTCTCCATTCCCTCCAACTCCCACCTTGCTGTTCAGTCCTATTTGTATTTACCTAGCTTATCCTGCCTGACTGTTTCTGTTACCCCTTGTGGGTTTCCGCTATTTGCTTGTGTGTGTGATTGCCCTGGTTAGTTTAGTCTGTCTTGTCAGTTCCGCCTGTTCCTTCCTAGTCTGCCGTGTCTGTTCAGGGTTTTGTGTAGTTTGTTATAGGTCAGACTCTGCTGCCTGTCTCCTCCCACTTTCTCCTCTGTCTAGCTCTTGCCTATCTGACTCCCTATGTGCTTTTTCTGCTCCTCTCCTGGGTTATCTCTCCAGGGCTGTATCCTGACGGGTTCCTACCAGCTCCAGTCTATCCCCACCATCAGGGGCTCTAGCGAATACTCGGTCTGATCTCAGGCTCTACACCCTGGTGAGCTGCTCGCCTTTCTCTCTTTAGCAGCTACCCCGGTTCTCAATAAAGGTAATCCCGGTGTGCTGAAAATTTCCTCTCTGATTCCTCGGTCACCCCAGTTCACAGCTAAGGTAATTCCGGGGTACCATAACATTATGACCAGCCATAACATAGGCCTCATGGATTCCGCTGCCACTGAGAGGCCAAATTTTCTGAAATCTAGTATGGACTTGTTAGCGGTGTCTCCACCCGGTTTGAATGTCCAGTACCTGCCACTTGCACTGGAGGCTATTTAAAGAACAATCCCCCAATCAGCTGTGGAAGCCAGACACACCTCCAGGGACAAATAACCTGCAGCTGGGAGAAAAAAAGACACAAAGAACTAGGCAAGGAATTAACACACACTCTGCCAGGATGAACCTGCAGAGTGTAACACGTAAGTGGCCTCATTTAACTGGAGGGCCATGCACCCTCCAGAAGTTCAGTACAAGCCCATTTCCTAGGAAATGTCCCAAAACATTTGGGGCTCCCACACTTGTTCAGATCAGCAGTCATATGGATTGATTTAAAGCCTGCATGAGAGAGGGGAGTGACAGGGGACATGCACTCCCCTCTCACTCTCTCGGATCAACAGATCCCCGCATGTACAGAAAGCGCGTGGGGGTCCAATTTTAGTTTTTACAGGGTTTTAATAAAAAGCCCTGTTAAGTACAGTTAAGTAGACCTGGGAAATTCTGGGTCCCGGGTCTGCCCTGATATTGTGAAGGGGCTGAGGACAGCTCCCGGGGAAGGACTTGTTTACTATTGCATAGAATATCACTCCAATCGGGTGTATTAGGTGAGACCTGGGTTGAAAAACACGGGTCAGCATGTTTCACATCACAACTGAACATGGGAAAAACCCTTCTTTTTTCCCATGTCAGAGACCCGGATTATTAGATTTTGTTAGTTATTTTTAGTGACAATCTGAAAGGGGTTTACGACTCCACTCCCCGCTGCCTAACCCTAAATCTCCCCATAGACTCCTAACCCTAAAACTCCCCATAGACTCCCCTGTAATACTCACCTGTCCTGTGGATCTGCGGGAGTGCGACAGGTCTGCAGTGGCAGTTTCCTAATAAATTAATGGGTAAGTATGACACATACAGGAAACAGCCGCAATGGAATACAGGAACCGAGGACCGGAAAACAGGACTCAAGAACTAGATAACAGGAACCAAGGACTGGAGACAGAACCTGGAACCTTTGAGACAGAACAGACGTGAGTACTTGAGGATCAGTGAGTTCCAGCAAGGTTATAAGTAACACTGTAAACTAATGACTGTAGCAGAGAGTGAATACCATGAAGTGCTGGGAAATAAAAGAAGGTCATGTGATCAACAAAAGTAAACAAAAGACATAAAGTTCAGTGAAAAGAACTGTGATCACGTCATTTAGGCATGCAGGGGGAGTACCCTAATTTCCTACATGCAGAAGCTAGGTTAGCAAATTCCATATGCTAGCCTCTGTTGTGAAGGCTAACGTACAGAACTTGACCTTATTACAGGATCCGGTCCTTTGTATTTTTATTGTAACAATATATTGACATTATTTGTTAAGTACAAGTGCTGGTTGGGTCAGATCTTTAATGGCACCAAAATTACCACAGATTTAAATTAACTTTATACAATCATTAGAACTTTGATGATACTTTGATGATAATAAATATTTTGCTATATTAAAACATAGGGCCTGATCCAGAACTACGCTTCGAAGCGATTTTACGTGTAGCGGAGATGTAAAATCGCAGTTTAGAACGCACTGCGCGTGCGCACCAGAGAAAATACGCACATTCACGTAGCGTAATTGTGAACGTATGGGACATTCACGTATGTGTCACGTAAATACCTACGTGTGGGCGTGCCAATTTTACATGAGACAACAATATGTTCGATTTACGTGAAGTAGGTGGAGGTTTGTATGTAAAGTGTACAGTATGGGCGTGCTAAGCGGCGTATGTTCACGTAGTCTATATGTCCGTTAGCGGACGTACGCTGTTACGTGAGAAAAAGTTAAGGTAGGGTTTGGGAAGCGTATCTTGACAAAATACGTCCGTGCAAGGGGTGTGCCGAGGGGAGTGTAGCGAACTTACGTGCACGAAAATACGCTCCGCGAATAAACATACCGCACACGTAGTTCTGGATCTACCCCATAGTCTATAAGTAAGACAGTAAAACAGTTTTGTTCAGAACAAGTATATTATAGTGTAAAAGAAAAGTGAAGCGCTGAGATATGTATTATTTAAATATTTAAATAATACATATCTCAGCGCTTCACTTTTCTTTTACACTCCAATTTTACCTATCTCCTTCTAGGGGTTGGACTCCCTATTTTAGATCAGTGCTGCAGCAGAGATTATAGCGCTTTTAAAGTGATACTACCTCTTTTCTTTTATCAATAATAACACGCTGAACCTGATCTTCTCTGCCGAAATCAACAAGGAAAAGATTTCCTTTACCATGATTTCCTTGATCTGGAAATCATGGTAAAGAACAACAAGCTTATCACCAGAACCCACATAAAGAAGGTAGATGCTAACACCTACATCCCTTCGAATAGCAGCCATCACAAAAATTGGCTCAACAACATCCCCAATGGGCAGTTTCAGAGACTCAGAAGAAACTGCACCAAGCAGGAAGACTACAGCAGCCAAGCCCAACAACTAAAGCAACGTTTTTTGGGAAAAAAAACTATGACCAACATCTCGTAGAAAAAGCACTCCAAATCAATAGAAACAAATCAAGAGATACTCTACTGCAGAAAAAGGAGGATGAAAACTCGAATGACAGCCCAATGGATAAGAGGGGACAAAAAGAAAAAGTTAGGTTCATTACCAATTTCAACAACAACTTTAAGGAGATGGAAAATATCCTAAAGAAACATTGGCCGCTGTTATTGAAAGACCCCGTACTAGGTGAATTTCTCCCAAGTAAACCTCTGATCACTTACAGGAAAACCACCAACTTGAAGAACATTTTAGCACCAAGTGCATTAGTTATGAAGGAAGAGCAAAACCAAACGTGGCTAAAAGAAGCCCAACCAGGCTTCTTCTGTTGCAACAACTGTAAGGGCTGCAAAACCATCAAGAAAACGGGCAAACCAATCACCACCTTTACATCGAATATTACAGGGGAAGAATTCAAGATCAAAAGCAGACTTGGATGCGCCACAAAAGGAATCATTTACCTTATTGAATGCCCCTGCGGGCTTCAATATATAGGCCGCACGATCAGACCCCTAAAAGAAAGAATAGCCAAACACATAAGGAATGTTTCTAAGGGGCTTCTTACTCATAGCGTACCGGCCCACTTCAAAACACACCATGACTGCAATCCAGCATTAATGACCTTTAGGGGCATCAAGAAAGTCTGCAAACACTGGAGAGGAGGATACTACATTGCCGCCATCTCAAAAGAGGAAACAAAATGGATTTTTGACCTCCAGACTCTGGCCCCTAAGGGGTTAAACATTGATTTGGACTTAGGCTCATTCTTATTCACCTAACATTGGATATAATGTGACAACCCCCCCCCCCCTTTTTTTGTTAGACAGGCCACCTAAGGTCAAATATTGTCTTAATTTCAATCTCCGAGGAAGAAACCCCTAGCCCCTCCCTCCATCCCCGAGTGACTTCTATCTTCCCCTTTAGCCCCAAATTCTTATGACGTCCTAATAGTCATTTGGGGTATATTATTGGTGGTTTATTTTCTATATTTTCTATATTTTCCATTAATTTCTGAATTGATCTTATTGCATTAGTTTCCTTATTTATGTTATGGTTTATATCATTCTTATTTGTGTGAATATTACTGACATCTTAATTCCACACCATCTGATGGCATTGTACCAACTCCAAGGTTAACCTTATTCTCCAAGTGGTCTATTGAGACTCTTACAAACCCAACTTATATTGACTGGGTATATATTTATTTATTTATTTATTTTTTTCCCCCAATACCTGCTGGCCAAACAGTACAATATCATGATCTACCAGGGTCCCCCTGCATT
>WWET01006522.1:41093-62122 GCA_011038615.1 Limnodynastes dumerilii
AAACCTGTTTGAACTTTTCACAGAGCTCAATAGGTTCATACGTACCTTATGTAGAAAGAAATATTTTTTCAAAAAAGATCAAACAACTCAGGAGAATTGTCCATTTTTAGATGATAATGATTTAGAGGCCTTACAATTGTTATAAACTCTATGGGATGAAAATAATATCAATACCAGTGAATCAGTTCAAATCTTTGATATTAAAAATAATGAGAAGTATAACGTTAATCAATTTAAACTTAAATCAGAATTTTTTCCCTTGTCAATGAGTCCACAAATCGAGATTTTCTATAAAACTACTATGGAACAATTTAGAGGAATTTGTGATAAATGTAAATCTAAAAAATACTCCAATACCCCGTTCAGATTACCATGAAAAAGCCGGGGTTTTCATGAAATTGCCGGCTTTCATGAAAACCCCAGCTTTTTCTGGCAATGTGAACGGTGAAGCCGGGTCTCTTTAGCCGGGTCTTAGACCCGGCTAAAAAGAAGGGTTTTTGCCGGCTTTTTTAAAAGCCGGCTTCACCCGTTCACACTGCGGTGAAAAGCCGGCTATTTAAATAGCAGCCGGCTTGTAAAAAAAAAAAAAAAGCAAGAAAAAAGTTCAAATCTTTGATATTAAAAACAATGAGAAGTATAACGTTAATCAATTTAAACTTAAATCAGAATTTTTTCCCACAAATGGAGATTTTCTATAAAACTACTATGGAACATTTTAGAGGGATTTGTGATAAATGTAAATCTACTAAAAAATACTTCAAATCTAATCTGTCTAATACAGAGAGGCTAGCTTTGGAGGAATTGAAGAAAGACGTCTCTATCGTCATAAAAGCCGCTGATAAGGGGGAGCAATAGTTGTCATGGATTATGATGCCTATTGTACGGAGGCTATGAGACAGTTGTCTAATCAATTGTTTTATAAACAATTAAAAGAAAATCCCACTCCTTTGTTCCAAAATGAACTTTTCACTTTGTTGGATAACGCAAAAACAGATCATATCATTAGCCAAGATGAGTTCAAGTTTCTGTATGAACTTCACCCAGTAATACCCACTCTTTATTTATTACCCAAAGTACACAAAAGTTTGTCACTTTCCCCAGGTAGACCTATAATTTCGGGTTTAAATTCTTTGACGTCTAATTTATCCATTTATATAGACACATTTCTTCAACCTTTAGTTCCTCTTCTTATATCACACATAAGAGACACCACCCATTTACTTAATTTATTAGATAAAATCATGTGGGAAGATCACTATAGTTTCCTCACTTTAGATATAGAATCCCTCTATACCAACATTCCACACAATTTGGGTGTGGCTGTTATCACGAATATTTTTAAATCATCAGGACATTTACCTTCTTGTAAACAAAAATTTATCTTGGATTGTATTGACTATATTCTTTCGCACAATAATTTTTTGTTTAGTGGTCATCATTATTTACAGGTGCAGGGAACGGCCATGGGGACCCGCTTCGCCCGAGCTATGCGAACCTATACGTGGGTGAATTTAAATTTGGGGTAGCGAGTTCGGGGCAGACCTGGTCCTCTATGGCCGTTAAATAGACGACTTAATCATAATTTGGGGTGGTGGTGAACATAAAGCACTAGAATTTGTTGCACACCTTAATTGCAATCCATTTAATCTAAAGTTCACAAATAGACTTGATTCTCACACCATAGATTTTTTGGATCTCACTTTGAAGATTCATAACTCTAAAATTGTCACATCAACTTACCACAAACCGACTGATGCAAACAAATATCTCCACTATCAGAGCGCTTACCGCTCTAAGTGGAAGGACAATGTACCAAAGGGTCAACTAATGAGGCTTAAGAGGAATTGTTCCTCTCCCTCTGAATTCCATTCTCAGGCCCTGGTTATGTTGTCCCGCTTTGAAGAGAGAGGTTATCCTCAACAAATTTTGAAAAAAAAGCATTAAAAGAAGTAGAACATATGGAGAGAACTGATTTGTTGGTGTTGGACAAGAGTAGAAGGGAATCCAGAAACAGAAACAAAATGGTTGATGATACATCTTCTTTTGATAATTGTATGTTCATAGCTAAATTTAACAGAGCATCATATCAAATTAAAAACATATTTAAGAACAACTATCCCATATTGTTGTTAGATAAGAGACTGAGAGAATTTTTACCTATTCTAAACCCCAGGTTATTTATAAAAACAGGTACAAATCTGCATAATATCTTTGCCCCCAGTTTTTTGAAACCAAAGAATAAACTATTAAGAGTTAAATCTACTATTCAGGATAATACCCACTGGTTACCTACTGTAACCACAGGCTGTTATAAGTGCAATAGCAGTAGATGTTTGACATGCAAATATTTGTTAAACAAAACTTGTTTTGAAACCGTTATTAATGGGATCTCTGAGATGTTTCATATTAGGGGGTTCATCAATTGTGGCACACCGTACGTGATATATGCACTCACTTGCAGTTGCAAGTTATATTACGTTGAACGCACCACAAGACCTTTGCGAGTGAGATTTGGGAAACACAGGCGCAACGTCTTTTATATGTTCTCACCTGATCTGTCTCATAATCATTGATATCTCTATCATATTTTTCTTTTTTATCTGTTACTATCTTTTTTCATATACCAACACACTATTCTTTTTTCATATACCAACACATTCCTGCTAATGAGTGCATCTCTCACAGCAAAAATGGTGGTCACCATGTGGTAATAATATGGCTTTAACCTTTTCAATATCTTTAGATAAGGCAGACAGTTTCTCTTTTCGGAACTTTACTAATTGTCTCATTAATACCAAGGAGCACTTATCCAATGTGGAATTCCATTCTTTTTCCCATTCCTTTTCTTCTTTGAAAGCAAAGGATTTATAGAGCTGTAGCCCTCTTGGGATCATTTCTTTCTCAATATATTGTTCTAAAAAGACATTGTCTAACAAGTGCCTCATTTCTGTTTTTAACAAATCTTCTAGCTTATCAAAATTTTTGTTTAATTATAGTTTCCACATTGGGAGTAGCTTCTAAAATTTCATCAGTAACACTGCCGTTTATATAACTGTCTCCTTTTGAGTCGTTCTTCATAACTCACTTGCAGTTGCAAGTAATATTACGTTGGACGCACCACAAGACCTTTGTGAGTGAGATTTGGGGAACACGGGCGCAACGTCCAAAAAAGTGCATGGCATATAGTGTGTCCAGACACTTTGCCATAGCACATGATGGAAATTTAGCCACTTTAGAAGTCATAGGTTTAGAATTTGTACCACCCACAGCTAGAGGGGGTGACCGCTTCAAATTATTATGTAAACAAGAAGTGTATTGGATACACCGATTAAATTAATTATCCCAGAAAAGTTAAATGAATATATGGAATTGAATGCGGTCCTTTAATCATACCCTCTAGACATATTATATATTGGATCAACATGGTTTGTTTTTTTGTTTATAATGCCGGTTTTTTTTTGTTTTTTTTTATTTGTTTATCACATTTTTTGTTTATAATATTTTCAATTTATATTTCATTGTGTAATTTATGTTCTGAGATTTATTATCATCATTTCTGTATAGTTGACTATATACATCAATTTTTATAGACATACAAAGGGATATATGTGGTTTATCTTCACAATTTTCTTATATAATCTTTAATTGTATTTTTTTATTATTAATATTTTTTTATATTTTTTATTATTAATTTTTTTAATATTACAAATAATTTTTGTTACTGTTGGTAGTGCTTCATAGTATTATCAATATTATCATCATCTGTCTGTTTGTATGTTTATTGTTTATAAATATAAACATAATAATATGTTCTAGTAATGATGTTCAATTTGTGATGTAAATAGTTTCTCACAACTAAATCATACCTTATTTATACTATGTATTTATCTGATATTGATTATTTGTTACACAAATCTTATGTATATTATGGCTCAGTATAGACAAACTGTAATATGGAGACATGCATCTGATCATGGAAGATTTTTCGTAGTCAGTCTCTAACAGATTTGCCTATATTCATTTATTTATTTATTCATTCATTTATTTATTTTTCATGTTTCATTTATTATTTTTTTATTTTATTTTTTTATTTTTTATTTAATTATACTTAATTTAATTTAGACTATTAAGTTTATTATTTATTCATTATTATTTATTTATTATTATCATTTTTTATTATTATTATTTTTTTTCACTGATTAGTAATGTAGAATTGATCTACTTGTAATATTATTTTAATTGCTTCTACTCAAAGTTTAGTTCCATTAGTTTTTTGACTCCTTAGGATCACCATTATAGTGGTTTGTAATTCACCTTCCTTTTTCTTATTTCTAAACTTTGCCTTGGAAAATGTGCAAGATCTTTTCAGGTGGCTCCATTTGAAAGCAATTAACATAGTATAAAGGAGGCATTACGAACACTCAATACTTACTCTCTGATGAAATCACAGCAGTGTGATGAAACGCGTAAGGGCATTATAACTACCACTATTCATATTGGAATATCTATAATCACTCCACGTGAATTAGGACATTTATTTGGCATTAGGACATTTATTTGCAAGATCCACTTCAGTCATCTGTAGTGCATAGGCTGGTTTTGTTGTGTGCATGGTACTGACACAATCGGTTCGGTTCAACCTTCATTGACCCACCGGCGCCTATACCCCGACGGACTTTCTGCAGTGCTTGCCGGCCTGAGTCTCGTCCTTCTGGGATATCCATTTGCTCTGGTGAGGTCCGTACATTCCATCTGTCATCCATCTATGTGCTTTGCAGCATTGCTTCACATTGTCAATATTGATAATGTCTGTTATAGACCCACCTGTACCAGCTTTAAGACGCACTTGTTTTACCATCTGCCGGTTTGAACCTTGGCCACTGGTCCGTGTCTTTTCCTCGGTGAGGTTCTATTCACCTGTCCCATTACCAACTCTTCAGATAGTACGGATCGTGTATCTACCTCCAAGTGAGTCAACTCTTATATTGATTGCACACAAAAAACTGTTTTAGCTATTGTGACCATGGAGCACGCAAATTCAGCTCAAAGAAATAATTGCTGTGAGGCTCTACATGGAATTTATTAATATTGGTTCTAAAGAATTCATCATTTATCACTATAGACTATATATTTGTTGCTGCTATAGACTCCATTTCATTAGGAACAACTTGTTCTCACAATCTACTGTGGATCGTTGTGAATTTTCTGCAAACTGCTTTTACAGATTATATAATACCCAGTTCTCACATTTCACTGTTCATGAGATGCAATTCTTGCACCAGTGATTCATAAATTAATATTAAGTAGCGGTATCTTAATAATTGTATTGTGATATGTTTTAATTGTTTAATGTATTAAAAATTATTAATTTATTGTGATCCTAAGAAGTCATATAGGTTTATTTTGGCGCCAGTATACCTCTTTTTCTTTCTATTATCATTTTGTTCTAACAGGCTCCAGACCTGTTTAAGGTTGGCAGCCTATACATAGTTAGTGTTTTCTTTTTGCAAGTGTGCACTGGAATTTGTATATATACTAAAGATGAGATATCCCTATGGAATTCGTTAGTCGGTTAAGAAGCTAAAACCGGGGGCGTCAGAGGAGTCACCTTGCTACTTTTTGAGTATAATTAACCTAATGTGAATACGGTCCATTAAATCTACTTTGAATTCTGAATTAATTTAGTAGAACCTCTAACTGTGTAGTTTCCTGTAAAACAATAATTATATAACCTACTTTAACAGCAACATTATTTACATGTCAAATAACCCTTTTATAAAGCTTAATCTATTACCCATACTAATATTCTATATGCCTCATAATAAAGCTCTTGATTCCTTTTTGTATCACCACATTTAAGGTGTAATAAAGAACCTTATTTGGGTAATATAAAGATATAGATCAATATTATGGTGACACATAGAGCATATTTATATTATATTGAATTGTTTGAGGTTTTTGTATTTTTCTGTTGTGTAATTAGTATTTAATTAATCTACAAAATTTCTGGAAATAAAAGAAGTTAATGGAATAATAAAAAACATGTTTCTCCCCACCCCCAACCCAATTGATTGTGTGGTGCATACATTTTTACATGGGAAATAACCAATTTGCATTTCAAATGTGTAAGAAATCTGTGCATGCATTCTTTGCATATGCTATGAACAATTGTGGATTACGCCCTGTAAGCCTTTTTGACAACAGGGTATGACAACAGGGTGTGATGACCCACCATGTGCACAGAGTGTACAGATCTTGGTTGCGATCCTTCTTTACGCACAAGCCTCATTTTACGTAGGGCATGTGAATAACACTTAAGGTAGGATCCAGAAGTGCAGTAATTGCAAGGGGAGTGATCTTCTCCTGCAGGTTTGCAATACAGGATCACTCGCATAATTTCAATTCCCCTGCGGATGTACTAGCACAGTTTATACTTAAATCTAAATCTGGCCCTGTATCTAAAAATCTATTCTGCATATTATTTTTTTTAAAAATCTCAAAACCATATTATTCTAGGCAAAATTATTTTGTTCTCGCCTTCCAGAAATTCTCACAATTCTACAACTTGTTAACCTGGACAACTCACCTTCAATTCAATTGTCTATCACTGGACACTTGATGATATATACATGGGCTAGATTTACTAAGCTGCTGGAAAGGAAAAGTGTAGATGTTGCCCATAGCAGTCAAATGGATCTATCTATCACTTTTCTATTGCATACTAGAAAATGTCAACTAAAATCTGATTGGTTGCAATGGCCAACATTTCCACTATTCCATTCCTGCAGCTCGCTGCAAGCTACATTCATATTATTTACTAAAATTTACCCTCCACTGGCTGTCCCGCGATGACATACAAACTTTCTGCTGTCATCGTGGGCTGTCTTTGGCTGAGGGCAATCCCGTTGAAGGCCTGCACATGCGCAGTGGCTCTCTTTTGGGACTTTGTAAAAATGAAGCCCCGGCATGAGAAGCACTGCGCATGAGCAGACTTTTCATGTCGGGACCAGCACCTGCGGGCAGACGCGTCTTCGGTCAGGTAAGTTTTTAACCCTATTCTATTGTTTACTTTTTAATTTGTGTTTTTTAATTGTTTTTTAATTTTATTAAAAAAAATATATACATTTTTTTAAACAAAACTATTATTTTCATCTATTCCAGCAGTCTCCCCATATATATCCCCCTTTTCCTCCCCCTAATAACAGTTAGCAGGGGGGAGATAAAGGGGGTTATATAGGGAGATTGCTGGAATAGAAGCACTAACGCCAGCCTGAGCTGGCATTGTTTTAACTCTCAGAGCGAAGTGTGAAACTTAACTCTGAGAGTTAGTAAATAGGAGGAAGAGCCGGCCCTACATTAGGAACAACGGGCCAGCAAATACATATGAACTCTCCCTGAATCGCCATGGAAACTGTTTATTTCCATGGCGGTGCATCATTTTTAAATACTAAAAACTTTGTTTTAGGAGGAGTTCCTTTAAAAACGGCATAACTCCAAAACGGCAGAATACCTTAAGAGCAGTAAGAGAAATCATGATAGTGCATGTGACAGTCCCAAATTAAATAAGATCTGAAATCCTTAAATAGTTGAGCAAACCAGCCACAATCCAATTCCACATGGTTAAATAAGTTATCTCAAGGAATGATTCACAAAATGATTTTTCAATTCCAATTCTTTTATAAATAGTATAGCTTAAGTTCCCAGGGTTCCGATCAACGCTTCTTCACTCACTCCTTTTATTTGGGTAGAGATATTGGGCTGGATCCAGACTTAAGTAAGCGCTTGAAATTAAGGCTCTGATTCACACTTAAGAATTCTTATGATTTTAGGTGCGTATATTTAAGAACAGATGCACTGCGCATGCGTAGTAACTTTTATACGCTATTTGCTTTGGACTTGAGTTAGCAAATTCCGTGCTTATACACTACGAACTTAAAATCTCTCTCATGCGTTGCATGCATAATGAACTCGGCAGATACGCAGATTTGGGTGGAGAGATAGGCATTTAAATGACCACATGAAGGTGCGGTTATTCAGTTAAGTTCCTAAGTAGACGCCCTAGGCATTCAAATGCGAACCTACGGTTAAGGGAGGCCTATGGCACTCATAAGTCACATAAGAACCTGAAAACCGGGGGCGTGCCGAGGGAGTTTCCTTGCCATTAGTTGCATATATTTAGGAAGCTATCGCGTTCTTAAATGTGAATCAGGTCCTAAGAGAGGAAACTTACACCTGGGAAAAACTATGTTGATTGCATGGGGAGTCAAGTTAATTGTATACTTTGCAAGCAGGGTTATAGCTTTCAATTGCTTACTGCACACAGATACTGACCAGCTTTACTATTACACTGTTATTTAAACTTGTTCTGGGAAACATCACCTCTCAACTCTAATACTGTTTGCAACAGATGAAATTTGACTCCCCTGCAATCAACATGGTTTAGCCCAGGAGTAACTTTCCTCTCTTAATTTCAAGCACTTACTTAAGTCTGGATCCAGCCCATTCTCCCTAGAGAAGATCACAACTCCATCTGGAGTGTGTGAGGAAGATAGGTGAAATATACACTAATTATTTAAAAAAAACTATTTTATTCATACACATACACATAAAAAATAAAAAATGTAAACATCTATAAGACACTGTAAAAAGTATAAAAAACAAGGGATCCAGGATCATACCTCAAGATGTAAACAAAACCTTAACTGGTACAGGTAAAAGATGGTAATATTCCTGAGATAAATTTTGAACCATGGAGATGAAGAGGTACTGGGCTCTGTTCCACTCTGCGTTTCGAATATATAATTCTTATTAAAGGCAATGGGGATAAGTGGATTTGGTAGGCTTTTTATAGCCCTCCTTCCGTCCATATCAGAGGTCAAAGTATGTTCAAGATCTCCATGGCAAGGTACACAAATAAATTCAGCTGATTTCTCTTGTTAACACTTTTCATTTATCTTTACTATTGACAGACATCAGGTACCTATCAAATTATATTCTATGTGTCAGCAAATAAAGTAATTTGCAAAAATATATGCTGTTAATTCGTCTCTGTAGTTTCTTCTAATTAACTGCCTGATTTCCGGTGGATCACTTGCTTCTCTGCATTTTCTCATCTCTCATAAAAAATAAGGTGGAGATCTAGTAATAAATAATTGCCTTTCTGTTCCTTTACTTCCATACTAATGTCTCAAATAATAATAGTGTATGATAACTTTCTCATCAGCTCACTGTGTATCGGGGGATTTATCCTGTGATAGACCCTTATCATTTCTCAAATAATTAATGCAGTGAAATCAATGTAAAATTCCAAGTATTCACAGGAAACCTTCTTCCTGTGAACACTGTTAAAATATTGTGATTTAAGCCTGAAGGATATTAACTTCTCTGTTTGGAAACAGACATGACTTTCAAATCACCCTGGTTGCTGTGCAGAGGGGGGGGGGGGGTTCAACTCACCCTGGTTGCTGTGCAAAGCTGTTGCTATGAGTCATTGGTGGTATTTAAGATCTTGCAGACTGGAGGAGGGTCTCCTTTTTATCTTTGTTTGCTGGACTCCAGATGTCTCTGCAGAAAAGATAAGATACCTTTATTAACTGTTATTGCTCTTTCATTGTTTCTCTTGTCACTCTCTATTCTAATGTCTTTCATATACCTATCTCTATACACCTTTTCTTTCTTTCAATCTCTCTTTCTTTTACCTGTCTTTGCTCTCCTCTCTGTTACCCCCCTTTTAGTGTATCTGGCAGGCATGGGGCATTGCAGGGCAGAAAGGGACAATGCAACCACCAAGTGCTGGCTGGGAATTGGGCCTCCGGGGGAGGGCTGCGTAGGCAGGGGGACAGCCTTCCCTGCCGCCTTCTGTGTCCCCGGCTGGACGGTCTGAGGCAGCGAGGTGCTCTCGAGGAACCCCTACTAAACTACATTTGGAGGAAGTTGCATTTCCGGTTTGCGGCCAGTGGCCATCTTGGTAATGGACCTGTCCCGGGAGTGATGTGGCTCCATGCGCCCGGTTCACTAGCAGCAACCAGAGCGCTGGGGGAAGGCGCACAAATGCTTCCCCTGCTAGTGAGAGGCTTCCACATGCCAGCATACGAGGGAGCACCTTCAGCAGGCACCGTGATCATTGTAGACCCGCAAGGACTCACAGGGGCACAGCTGGTAAACGGTAGAGAAGAAGATCCTCCTCCTCCTCAAGGAGCCTATCTGGATGTCCTGAATCTGGGAGTTACCTTTCCCATAGGCACCATCATAGTGGGAGGAAAAGGAGACACAGGTTTGGCCATGGGCAGATAAAAAACAGATCCAGAGGCAGACATAGCAGCTGCAGGCACCTTTCTTCCCCCATAGACATCGCAAGCACCACAGTAGAGGGGATAGTAGGCCTTCCCCATGCCATTGCTGCACCCTTAAACCCAGTCACGAGGGATCTGCTGAGTGGCGCTGCTCTAGATCACACCATTCTCATTGCTGCACCAGCCATCACAGTTATGGATCCATGAGTCACCAGGAATCTCTCAGGGAGGTCAGGTCAAGGGGTCCTTTAGTAACAGTTAGCCCCATAAGACCTAATGCAGAGAAGGACAGGACAACCGCTGACCCAGCTCCTTTCCCCCAGCTCATAGAAGCTGTGGACGTGAGAATGAGAGGCCTTTACCAGCTCTAGGGCCTGCTGAGTTGGCTGTCTTGTCGGGCATGAGTATGGATACACAGACCCCACCTGCATCCCTGCCTGATCCTCCTCTTTCTCCTTCAAAAGTCACAGTGGAACAACCTTCCCTGGGCGAGTCAGTTTCCGCTCTGCGGGAGTGAAAATGTCATTCTGTGTCCTCCACCTCTTTCTCATCTTCTTCTTCCTCTGATAACAGTAAAGGGTGAAAGCATAGAAAAGAATCACAGAATAGTTTGCGGCAGAGTCATCAGCGCCCTCCTATTTTGTTAGGTCCCACGGCAGCTCAGGCGGGATTGGGCTTAGTTTATTGTTCCTACACAACCTTAAAGCCTGGCTAGCGTACCAGTGTTGAAGACAAAATTAAGAGAGGTAGGCACGTAGATATTTTTACCCTTGATAGCAAGAAAGCGCTGAAAGCAGCAAAAAAAAAGAAAGGGGGCATTGTTGAGAAGCAAAATAAATTATACGACACCTGACTATATTGCGGATTGCTACTTGTTCATGTGCCCTACTGAATTTAGTGGCATGTTTAGTTGCCTTCACTTGGTACATGACATTCATGTGCAGAATAAAGGTAATGCATGGTGTTTCATATAATGAAAGTTTTCGGAAGCATCACAATGGCCAGCCGAGCTTAAGCTGCAGTTTAAAAAATGTTGAATTATGGCTGAATGTTACCCATTGTGATGGTGGGACTGGTACTGGTCCTCCCCCAGTACCAGCAGCTGCACCTTCCAGTTTTCCAGAATTTGGGTGTCAAGGGGCGCCCTCATTGCGATGGGGGAAGTATTATGGCTATAACAATTCCTCCTGCATGTGTGGTACCTACCTACCTTGTACCTACCAACATTCCCGTCTTTACTGTGGCGCAAGTCACCCAGTCAGGGATTGTCCAAAGCCCCCAAACACCCTGGCCTCTTTCAGAACTGCCGGTGCACCTGGATCTAAGCAAAGCCAGGTCACCCATTAAGCTGGACAAACTCGGGGAATGCTAGGGGAGATACACTAACAAACCAGTGGCAGATTTCCTCTTTTGTGGTTTTGATGGAGGATTCCGCCTCCCCATTGAAGGGGTGGTGTCCAGGGTCTTGCCTCGAAATTTGAAATCCGCCTAACAATTTCCTTTGGAACTCAGACAGAAGTTAGCGAAACAACTGATGGCCGGTCCTTTTCCATGCCACCCTTAAAAAGATCTGGTTGTATCACCAGTTGGTGTGGTTACCAAGAAGGTCCCTGGGAAGTTCCACCTTACACAGCATATGTCCCATCCCAGTGGATCTTCCGTTAATTATGCCATCCCAGAGTCCTTGGCCAGCATCACATACCAGTCATTCGAGAAGCGCTTATGTTAGCTCGTGATTTTGGCACAGGAGCACTAATGGCCAAAGTGGATGTTGAGTCTCCTTTTCGTCTGTTACCACTATACCCAGATTTGTTCCCTGTCATCGGTTTGCGCTTAGAAGGTGCATATTTCATGGATAAGTGCCTGCCCATGGGATGTTCAGTCTCCTGCACCTTCTTTGAATCTTTTAGTTCATTTTTACATTTGTGTGTGGTCGCTGCTGATGTCACGGGGTGGCTCACTATTTGGACGAATTCCTGGTGGTTGGGCCTGTGAATTTCAGATGCTGTGCGGAACTACTTTATTCTGTGCAGGCTCTGTTTTGCTCCCTGGGGGTGCCGATTGCACATGATAAAACGGATGGACCTACATCTTGTCTGTCCTTCCTGGGTATCAAGGTTGACACGGTCCAGGGCGTGTGTAGGCTGCCGGAATTACGCAGCTAAGAAAGGGAATTGCTAAAGTTCTGCTAGCTTCCCATATGACGCTACGCCAAATTCAATCATTGTTAGGTTCACTCCATTTTACGTGCAGAGCCATTCCCATGGGAAGGGGTTTTTACCACAGGATGGAGAGAACAACAGTGGGTTTAACCAGCCTGCAGGCAAAAATCGAAATATTCCCAGTCATGATCGCCGACTTAAAAATCTGGAAATCTTTCCTTTTTTTCCTGATTTTTATGGTGTCATTGTTTGCCCATTTCCCCCTCTTTCAAATATTGGGGTAGATCCAGAACTACGTTTGCTGTATGTTTATTCGCGTAGCGTATTTTCGTGCGCGTAAATTCATTACACTCCCCTCGGCACACCCCTTGAACGTACGTATTTTGTCAAGATACGCTTTCCAAACCCTACCTTAACTTTTTCCAACATAGCCGCAGTCATACTCACACGTACGTATGGGCTAGACGAATTTACGCAGCTAAGCACGCCCATACTGTACACTTTAAATACAACCCCCCGCCTACTTCACGTATTGCAGACGTATTTTGGACGCACGTAAAATTGGCATGCCCACACGTATGTATTTACGTGACACATATGTGAATGGCCCATACGTACACAATTACGCTACGTTACTGTGCGTATTTTCTGTGGTGCACATGTGCAGTACTTACAAATACGCGGTTTTACGTCTCCGCCACGCGTAAATTCGCTCTGAAGTGTTGTTCTGGATCAGGCCCATTAGCCTTAAGTTACATACTTTGGGGTTTTATTTAATGAGGAATAGTGCATCGCCCCATGGCCAGCTCATTGGATGTACAAGGGTTTCACTCAGAACCTGGTTTTGTTAGAGATCTTTCCCATAGTGGTGGCAGTAGAGATTTGGGCCCCGCACTTGCACTATTACTTAGTAAAACAATATTTGGAAAACAACATTGTCTTTCGCGCAGAACATGTGGCGGGAGTGGACAATCACTTAGCAGATGGTCTCTCTCATGCTTTGATTGGCCTTGCTTTCGGGAGCTTGCACCTTCAGCTTCCCTAACAGGGACCCTTTGTCCTTTACACATGTGGCAGGTGGCGTTTCGGGACTAGAATCACTGGCTTTACAATTCCTTGCCCCCAAGACACTGAAGACCTATAGGGCCGCTTGGGCAGGTTTGACCTCCCACCGGGAAGTGCATTTAGGTGAATCTGACTGAGAGACTGCCTGATTACATGGGTATGTTATGGACTTGTATGCCTGCGGGAAATCCAAGGCATACATGTCCAGTATGTTAGTGGGACTAGCTTTCTTTTCTAAACTTCACGGGGGGCTGACATTAACCAAGGATTTCCTGATTTCGCGGGCGCTGAGGGGTTGGGCGACGCTTCGTCCTCCTCCGCCTGACAGTCGTCGGCTCATCACTGCGCCTATTTTAGCTAGCCTTTCAGGGGCAGCCGTGGCAGTAACAGTGTCCCCTTATGAGGTGGTGCTATTTAAGACCGCCTCCTCGGTAGCATATGCCGGTGCTTTCTGTATTGGAGAACTAGTTGCCCGCTCCAAACGATCACTGTCTTTGGGGCTCCTCATGACCAATGTACGTTTGTTACGTGACAGTCTACAGTGCAGGATTTATGGGGTAGATCCATAGTTATGTACGCGAGCGATCGTACGTACGTATTTAGTGCAATCCAGTGTTAGATACGTCAATGCTCTAAACACACCCCTAACACGTACTTTTTGTTACGGCCAAAATTGAACGTAAAAACACACTAAGGTACGCTTGCGTACTTTTCATTCCCTTAAATGAGGATCACACAGGCGTAAATACACACAACCGTACATTCGATCCTCATGTAAACGGGCATAACTGATTTAGCCAGCATTTTGTAATGTCAGAAATAAACTATAAAATATATGTAATGATGCGTGATCCTTGCTTTTATTTTGGACAAAACACATGTCAAAGTGCACATACTTATAATCTACTAAAAAAATATAGATTATTAAATTGTATGTTGTAAAGTAAACCTACATTTGTACTAATATAATAACAATATTAATATTCTAATACTAATATATTAAAATAATATATTAATAGAATAGTTTAATAATATAATATATATAAAATTATATTTAACTTTTAACAAGTGAATATGGTTGTTTATGTAATTATGAATAAAGTAATAACTATGTGTATTTTTTTTTACAACATAAGTGTTGTATTTTGTGTAAAATTGTGAAAAGTGCATAAAAAAACACAAACGCAAAGATTTTAAAATATAAAACTATATAAAATATGAAAAGTGCAACATTTTAACAATAACATATACAAATCAGGAACGTCTTCTCTGATAGAGTTGAATTTCAACAAACTGGGCCAATTGCTGCAACATCTGCAGCATGGAGAGGATAATGGGAAACAGGGAATTCTTTGCGATATTCTCCTCTTCGCCTGTTGGCCAAAAATAAAAACATGTAAAAATTATATTGGATTTAATGTCAATAACATATAGTTAATGTACTAAAAGTGGCTCATACATTTTGTATATTGACTTGATTGTATATTAACTTGTTAGAACTTGACATTCCAGTTCACCAATGGACATTTGAACTACAAAATGTGAACTATAATTATTTTCATGCTGTGTGCTATGCAAATTGCATTGGGCCATATGTAAAGATATGCCATAAATTTTTGGTAGCATATTAGTACCTTAAACATGTTACAACATGAAACAATGCTGCAAAACACTTACCCAAATCCCCTGTTCCCTCGCCATCCTCTCCATGCTGCTCGCTTTCCTTAGCCGGCACCTCAGGCTTCTCCCTCGCCTGCCTCTCCTTCAGCTTCTCGGCACTCTCAAACTCCCCACTTTCAATCTCCTCCTCCTCCACCGCCTCCTGTTTCTCCACCGGCTCCACCTCCTCCATGACCACAAGCGCTATCTGGCGCCGTGCTAGTTCTGCATGTCTGTGGCGTGTTCGTCCTAAGTAATAAAAATAGATAATTAAACATTACAATGTGTTTTTGGATGATTATTCATAAATGAACACACATCTGTTACATTGGATACAGACAATCTAACATAATAACTCAAAGCTAATCCAATTATACGCTCACAAAACAATAAAATTTAGGATGTTGATAAATTCTTTATCAGTTGGCTTTATAATGTGAAAAGGGCATTCAAAGGTAAGTAAAATGAATACATTACAAAATATCTAGGTAGCGCTAGATAAAAATATCAAATGTAGACATAAGATAAATATAAACAATTTATTGACACAATTAAATCATAAAATAGTGGACCATGAGTAATAAAAGCATTTACTATATGTCGATACCGGTATGACTAATGATATTGGTGAAGCTTCAAAAATTAAAAGTGCAATTGATTAATAGTCCATTGTGATCCAGCTGTCAGATGAAATCCATACAATAATGATTAGACAAACAGGGTCTTTATTTTTATTTTTATTATTATTATTATTATTTATTTTTATGTCACTATTCCAGACTATTACCACTATGTTATCCTAATAATCTATGTTGATATATTAATTTTCAAATATATATGCATATATATTTTCTGTGTCTTTTCCAAACGATACTGCAATTTTATGTTATGTTTGTAGACATTATTAGGCAGTAACAGCTGAATATAATCACTGTGGGTATAAATGGGAATTTCCTGCCATTAACCTCACTTCCTTCTGATGATATCGAGTGGAGCTCAATGAAACGCGTCATGGAGCTGTGTTTGAATGGACTATGATCATTTTTTTTTTAAACTTTACCATATGTCTAGAATACTGGTCTAGTTTCGCTGTGCCTCTATGCTACAATTTGGGAATTGCTACACTGTTTAGTTCCTGAATTTGGACGAATAAATTGATTTGTACCAGAGAGATATTCCACAGCAGCCTTTGAATATCCACCACGTGAGTTATTCACCAGGGGAGTGGAAGGACGAACAATATTCTGCTGCTGTGAGGAGAATCCCCGTTGCTAACTTTTCTTTTCTTACAACCAGTTACACTCAATTGTCCAATTATTCCAGCGCTCAAGCTCCTACCTGTATCCAAGTATTGGGTGAGATATCTATTGAGACTTCAAATATAACCCTTGGATATAGTATGAGTATATGAACGGATAACGCGTATAACGCTACCCTAGACCATTAAAGAGCAGAATATCTGATTTCTTAGTGAATCTGGGCTGACCTATACTGAGTAAGGTCTCTATAGGAGCATGTTATAATGATAGGTTCTTATTTCCACTTAAGCACCCAGTTGCTGTTTTAATTTTGGGCATGACAAGTACTATCGGCCATTATTGCATGGATTTCATCTGACAACTGGATCACAACGAACTATTAATCAATTTTTGGCACTTTCAATTTTTGAAGCTTCACCAATATTATTAGTCATACCAATATAGTTATCGACATATAGTAAATGCTTTTTTTGGACACATGAGTAAGTACTTACGGCGGTGATGGCGCACAATAGCTGCACATATCTGTGCCAACAAATCTGGCTGCCTTCTCCTGAGGTCCGACCACCTCCTCATAAGCTGGTCCACTCAGCGGCGTACCTTTAGATGGCGTAATATCCTACCCTGCACCCACATGTTTGCTTGCTTAACGGCGACAATGCAGCGGAGGAAGGGCAGGATCAAAGGTGTCCATCTCAGCCACCAAATACATCATCTCCCGGTTGCTAAATGGGTTAGCTTGTGCTGCTGCCATTTTAGAAAGTACACACCTAAAAATGGTGGATAACGCTATGTAATATAAACCAACGTTATTTGAAGTTACATAACTTTTGTAACTTTTTTAAACCACCCATTAAACCAGCCATTGGCCAAAATCAATTTCAATCAGAGTGCTTGCTAAATCATTGGCTCCTCAAACCAGAAGCGATTAACATTGATTAGCACACATGCAAAAAAAAATGTTTATTTAGAAAACTGCCTCAAACACGTTAGCCAATCAGAAGCGAATTGATCACGGCACACATGTTTATAAACACATGCATAAGTAGCCAAATCATGGAAAAGCTGTATACAGTGGGGGATGAAATTTCTGCCCATTTAAAGGCTAATGTATGGCAAGAGATTCTGCATGATTTCCTTGAGTTTTCAAAGCACCAAAATCCATATTGTGAAGTGAGAACCCTCATTCAAGTAAGGAAAAGGTAAGTCAGTAATGTATTTTTAAAATAAAATGTGTTACGTTTATTTGGAAGTAGACTATGACTCACATACATTGCTATGTTTGTTAATGACTTGCTACGCACATGTAGATCTTTTTTTTTAAATAAAGATTTTTATTAGTGCACAATGTCATTGTACAATAAGCGTTTCAATACATACAATGTATACAATACACATATAAATGATTATGGATCGGATCCAGATTTAATAACGTTAAAATATTTCCGCACGCAAATTGCGTAAATCATAATTTCCCTTCAAGTGCGCATGTGCACAACAGCTATTTACGTAACGTAAAAATAAATGTACGGATCTTTGAAACGAACGCAAAAATATACATACGATTATGCAGTAACGTTTGTATTCGTACGGAATTTAAATAGGTAGGCGTCAATCGGAATGCAAATTATACAAAGCGGGTGTGTCAAACCTTGGCACGTGTGGTCGCATTTCCGTACGCGCAATTACGCATTACGCATTACTTACGCATTACATACATACAATCAAGTTAAAGTAGATTTTACAAAACGGAAAAGCAAAAATGAACACTTATCTTGAGCGTGTGTAAACCTTGCTTCTTGCCTGCGTAAGTAACGTTCACTCACTACTGATTGCATGCAGCCTTTCTGATTACAAATGCTTATGAATACATCAACCTTTATAAAAGTACATCTGCTGAATGAAGAACTGTGACTTTGTGTTTTTGCTGATCACTATCCAAGCGCTGTGTGTACAGATAAAGGTAAGTGTTTGTAACTTTACTTTCAAATTTATATGTAGGAAGATTAAATTTTAAGAGACTTTTTATAAGACCATTAGAAATGCAATAAATATAAGAAGTTGCTTTCAAGATGCTTTAAATGGGGTGTGGGTCCCTGGTTAGAAAATCCCAATTTCGAAAATTCGAATTGCGAATTTTCTTTTGCGAATGCGAATTTTCTCCGAATTGCTAAAATTCGAAAAATGCATTCACCTAAATGTTTCTATTTATACTAGTCTGAAATTCTAATTTTTCTAATTCGAAAGTCTGTATTTCGAATACAGCTATATTTAGAATAGTGTACATTCACTTGGGATTATTGTACGCGGAGCTGCTGGTTGTGTGGACAGTAGTATTGTCATTATTTCGGGGTGACAGACGCATTCTGTAACCTGTCTCCCCCCTGTGTTTCTTTCTCCTGTGTGTCTTTCTCTTGTGTGTCTCTCCCCTGTGTGTCTCTCTCCTGTGTGTCTCCCTCATGTCTGTCTCCCCCCTGTGTGTCTTTCTCCTGTGTGTCTTTCTCCTGTGTGTCTCTCTTCTGTGTGTCTTTCTCTTGTGTGTCTCTCTCTTGTGTGTCTCCCTCCTGTGTGTCTCTCTGCTGTGTGTCTCTCTGCTGTGTGTCTCTCTGCTGTGTGTCTCTCTCCTGTGTGTCTCCCCCCTGTGTGTCTTTCTGCTGTGTGTCTCTCCCCTGTGTGTCTTTCTGCTGTCTGTCTCTCTCCTGTGTGTCTTTCTCCTGTGTGTCTCTCTCCTGTGTGTCTTTCTCCTGTGTGTATCTCTTCTGTGTGTCTTTCTCTTCTGTGTCTCTCTTCTGTCTGTCTCTCTGCTGTCTGTCTCTCTGCTGTCTGTCTCTCTGCTGTCTGTCTCTCTGCTGTCTATCTCTTCTGTGTGTCTCCCTCATGTCTGTCTCTCTCCTGTGTGTCTCCCCCCTGTGTGTCTTTCTGCTGTGTGTTTCCCCCCATGTGTCTTCCACCTGTGTCTCCCTTCTGTGTGTCTCTCTCCTGTGTGTCTCTCTCCTGTGTGTCTCCCCCCTGTGTGTCTCTCTCCTGTGTGTCTCTCTCCTGTGTGTCTCTCTCTTTGTGTCTCTCTCCTTTGTGTCTCCCTCATGTCTGTCTCTCTCCTGTGTGTCTCCCCTGTGTGTCTTTCTGCTGTGTGTCTCTCTTCTGTGTGTCTCCCTCATGTCTGTCTCCCCCCTGTGTGTCTTTCTGCTGTCTGTCTCCCCCCTGTGTGTCTCCCCCCTGTGTGTCTCCCCCCATGTGTCTTCCACCTGTGTCGCCCCCCTGTGTGTCTCCCCCTTGTGTCCAGGCTTGTGGTTGCAGTACACAGGGCATTCTCTCAGATTCAGCACCTGAAAGACGACCTGAAGACCCCGCAAGCTGTGACTCCCAGGGACGCAGCTCAGAGTGTGTTCCCGCTCATCGCACAGAGCCTCCAGCGCTACCTCCGATCAACTCGCCAAACACATCTCTACACGATGGAGGAGATAATCCGACACCTTACACTGTGTGCGACACACAACATGTCTCCACAGGTAATACACTCCCCTCTAATATCACACAGCCTGATATAGCGCCATCTAGAGGTCATGAGGAACACACACTCCTCACCTCTGAGCACACACACACATTGTCCCTCTCCCACCTCTCCGACCACGATAAGCACTGTGATATTGGTCACGTATGTTCATGTTACTACAAGCCGATGCTTCTCTCTTCCCTACAGGCCTTTCTGAAGCAGTACCTGCAGCCCGGGCCCCCCTGCCAGTATTTTGAGGCCCACACATATTTATGGACACTACTGAGCGATGAATCCGTCACAAGAACTCTTCATTCTGACCTGATGTTCCGCCTCTGCAACCCGGACACTCAGCTTGTAGTGAATGTCAGCAAGATCCCCATTCTGACTCTCACTGAGTCCTTCATCCCACCCAACTCTCATCGCTTTGCCGTGAGATTGTGTCCTCAGCTGCTAGACTCCACAACCATCTCTCCAGCATGATGTTCAGATCCCTGGCCTGACCTTCCATCTCCCATCTCCCTGGCCTGACCTTACATCTCCTATATCCCTGGCATGACCTTCCATCCCCAGATCCTTAACTTGACCTTCTCCCAGATCCCAGGCCTGACCCTCTATCTCCTAGATCCCTGGCCTGACCTTCTATCTCCTAAATCCACGGCCTGACCTTCTGTGAGGATACCACTTTCACCTGGCCCAGTTACTATGCCAGAAACACTTACTGGGTATCTCCTAGAGTTCTTCTAATCACTCAGGCAAACGCAGTTATAAAAACACAACGGAACTTTATTATAAAACATGAACACAGCACTAAATCCTATCCTTACACAGACATCAATGCCAGGCAGTAACCACCGTACCTGTCCCGTTCCCCCCACCAGTCTAAGTAGCTCTATCACCTGACTCTCAGCAACTGTCCTCAAGGCCACAAATACTCCCCTCTGACGGCACTGCAATGCCCTGGCAGGGTCTCCTCCCAAGGTCCAAATATCCAGGTAGTCACAATGAAGATGCAGCCTGTTACCCGGATAAACGTCTTGAAGGTCCCGGCCGCTCGGCCAATGCTCTCCCCTCTCCAGGGAGGGAAAGTCTGGTCTGT
>WWET01006523.1:0-12479 GCA_011038615.1 Limnodynastes dumerilii
TATCCACACGTAACTACATTGAACTTTCAATTGAAAATGTGGGAATAATGTGATTTAATCACTCAGCCAACTAAGGACAAACCACCTGTTGTTCATATCAAGTTCCAAAGAGATATTACTATATTAATGATGACAAGGATATTGGAGATAGTGAACAGACAAGGCACTTGTAAATGTTGGTAATCAGCAGTGGCAGAGTGGTAAGTCTGGTGTTAATATACTTGAAGAAGGATTTACCTTCTCTCAGGCGATCCCCATAATCATGCCTGCTCCACAAGATTCGGCTCATTTGCCAAATATCTGTGTGCACTTCTCCAGTTTCCTTGTTAGCAAATATGCTGTAAATTAGCCTCCACAACAAATGGCCTTTTGGGAATGAAAACTCCTTTATAACAGAGGGTAAAGAGCCCTGTTTTTTAATGTCAGAGGCTGAGATGAAAATATAAAAAATAGAACAATTGAATATCTATTTATATATTCAAAGTGCAGATAATAGTTATAGCAGCTCAACGTGTTTCTCTATGTCAGTAGTTTCTTCAGGAGTTGAAGCTGTGTTTGCCTTTCTTACTACTTAAGCCCTATATTGATTGTGGCACCTGTTAAATTAACTCATTATCAATTGAAGGTGTCATCCTTTTACACTAGCAATTTTTCTTTAACTTTAGCAGTGTATCATTTGTACAATTTATTTATTTAAGTATACATAAAAACAAAAACAATAAAAACACAGAAAAAATAGAAACAAAACCTCTAAAGTATATAGAAATATAAAAAAAATAGGATTAAATGCTAATAGGAAAAATTTATAAAAACTTCACATTAAAGTTAAAGCTTCTGGAATGCAGTAAAGCAAGTGGAGGCCTCCAACTACCTAATGTATTTGATTATTTTCAGGCCTCACTTCTAGCCAGAGTACTAGACTGGGCCAGGGTAAGAAAGGATAAACAATGGATGTACATGGAGGACCAAGCATTGAAATTGCCACCACTGATTCCATGGGGTATATTTACAAAGGGCGATTTTTGCGGTGAAATTCAATTCACAGCGTATCACCACGATTTTCTAGCGATTTGCAGTGTGAATTCACCAAATTCACTAAGCTGCGATTTTTAGGCGATTTTTTCCAACTCACACGAGATGCTGTGAGTTTGCAAGGGGTACATCGAGAAGCACCGCAATTTGTTCTTGAAAAAATCGCGGCAACTCGGGTGAGTTTAAAAGAAAAAATGCAGCATGGTTGAAAGCCTTAGCCATGCTGTGCTGATAGAATTACAAGGCTCAGCATTGCTTCTTTCTTCTTCAAATGACACTAGGGGCAGCCTTTTATTTAAATGATGATCATCATTTAAATAAAAGGCTGCCCCCTAGTGACAGAATGGCATTTGCAGAAGAAGAAAGAAGAGGAGGAGGAGCCAGACGTGGCAAGATCTGAGGAGCCAGAGGAGCCGGAGCTAAAGGGGAGAAGACTGCAAGCAAGGCGACGCCAGGACTCCAAGCAAGAGATGAACATTCTTCATATCTAGCAAGTCTTCCCAAGACAGATGACAGCAAACGGTGAGTGAAATTTTTTTTTAATATATATTTATTACACCACACAATACATTACATGACACTTAGTATAGGACACGGACCACCGGAGGTAAGTGGACACATTAGGGGTTAATATTAGTTAGGGAAAAGGTTTATTACACATGAACACATTGGATTTTTTATCAGTATGTTTTGTGCACACACTATTTTTTTTAAACACACGGAGCACACAGCACAGCATGCTTAGAAGCCTTACCTTGCTGATGCTGATAAAACTACAAGGCTAAGCAATGCTGAGCCTTGTAGTTCTATCAGCACAGCATGGCTAAGGCTTTCAACCATGCTGTGGTTGGATTTGACACTCAGAAAAACACATGTCTACAAGATTGACGTGTTTTTCTGGCTCGCAGGGTGAATTGCCACTAACTAGCCTCTTGGCAAGGGCGAATTGCTAAATGGCGAGTTAATGGCGATTTGACTGCGATTTAGTCAAACCAACCTTTATAAATACTGTGAGTTGTATGTCTTACATTGAAAAAATCACAGTCGCGATTTTAGGGATGGCGATTTTCCAGAGACCTTAACTCACGTGAATTTACCTTTTGTGAATACGGTGATTTCATTCACACTGCAAACTCACGTGAGTTTAGGCGATTTCTGCAAAATATAAATATACCCCACGAGTTCAATTCTACATTCTACAATCTCCCCTACATTGAGTTGTTGGAAGCGCCTGTAACACTAGTCTTTAATTTTATCGTTCCTCTATGCACGTTTCTCTCTAATATCTGAAGCCCCAAATGCTTAAACATTTCTTCTTTCACTAAATGGATGGATGCAGGGGTCTTTAGGGTAGGTCAGATGGTTGAGGAACGCATAAACGCAGTTTTGAGACTGTCCGCCAGGAAATACATACTGGAAATACATGCAAATATACTATTATCTACATTGAAATAAGCTCAATCACATGGTCACTATACATTTGGTCCCCTTCGAGAAACTCTGTACATCTCCAAATAAACCAACTCATACAATTTCCTTAAAAATGGGGGTGGGGTACTGTAAAAGTGCTAAAATCCAGCTGCAGGCTACTCAACCTAAGAGGGTCCAGACAACCTCTTAAAAATATATAAACAAGACAAATAGTGGTTGATAGTATACCAGCGCTAGATAGAGTTACATGAATGAATACAAGTCCATATAATCAGCGGCATGCAGGGACCAGATATATTCATATTCAAGTGTCCACTGTTGAAACAATCACCTCTCATCCATATAGATGCATGGGAATGAGGAAAGAAAGAGAAGTAAAATCAGTAGTCAGCTCAGATAAAGAATAATCACAGATCTAAAATCTGGCAATGTTTACTGAAATTAATAATTAAAAGCAGTGACACATAACAACAAAATAAAATAAAAGGCAGACTGGGGGTAACAACAATCCCCTACCGCAGTGGCATCTGAAGTCCCAAGGAGCTGCAAAATTTGGACGTCCTGGCAGAGATGAAAAAGTCCTCAGGAATCAATGGAACGTCAGTGGGGAAAGAGATACACGACAGCTGCTGTGTGGTCCGGATCCTAAACGCGTCTCGGGCGTCGCCCTTTCTCAATAGTGATCCGGATGTTTAAAAGGTAAGGTCTTAAGTAGTTGAAGTAACAGCTGATCCTTTGATTGTTTTGATTCGTCCCTATGGTGGATGATTGAGTCCGTATCCAATTACCTACATGCCGCTCTTTCTAAAACCTTATATTAAACAGATACTTTCTTTACCTATATCTTTATGGGATAATATCCTTCCCATATCCCAAACAGTAAAATACAGAGACAAATCAAAAACTCTGACACTGCTACTGGATGTCAAGAGAAAAGTAAACAAACCCACGTGCAGATACACGTGGATGAAAACTGCATACGTTATCCGGAGAAAACCTTCCCCGTGGTGTATTGGGTTAATTGACTCCACCGACGCTGAAATGTCTAGATAAACAAATCCACGTGTATATGCATGTGGAATCAGCCTTAACAACGGTAACGATGGACCGACAATTGTTAAATATAAAACCCTCATGAACAAACTACTGGGCATATAAACCCCAAAAGTGAATATACATATATGTTTGTTTGTTAATATTATACTCGAGCGTCTTTTAATTAAAGAGAGTAAAGTATGGTGGGAGATAGCCACCTTGGAACATTACCAAGCTATGAGAGAGTAAAGTATGGTGGGAGATAGCCACCTTGGAACATTACCAAGCTATGGAAATTGTTCCACAGGGGTTAATTATGGAAAAGACCGCCTCCTTTGAATCCGATCACCCTGATTTTAAGTTAAGATGGGATAATATCCTTACCAGATGTTCTATGTCTCTCATTGATTTGATTCTGGATGAAAGAAAACAGTATCTTTTGTAAATAGAAGCTAAAATAGAATCCTTGAGGATCCTTTTGGAACCTTTTAAGGAACTAGATTAGTATAAAGAATTAGAAGGGGAGGTCCTTCTTAGGATAGATAAAAAAGAAGAGGCGATTATTAGGAAGAAAAGGGGGAAACTGATTAGGGATCAGGCAGGCCTAAAAGACATGGAACTTGCACCTACTAACATATTATTATTATTATTAACGTTTATTTATAAGGCGCCACACGGTATCCGCAGCGCCGTACATAGGCAATAGTAAGTAGTAGTAAATAGTAACATAGTTACCCCCTCCAGTCCGAATGCAGTTAATTTACATACCTCCAGAGAGGCTGAAAATAATACCAATACGAGGAATCAAATCCCCAAAAAATCAAAAACGGGACAAAGTCCAATCCCAATCAGTTATCAGGGGTATCTAAACCGAAGCCTAACAAGATCAAGTACCCGGGTAACAGCAACTCAAAGAATTACAATTCTTAAAATGGTAACTTTAAGGATATCAGCTCCCATTCTCATTCAGGCCTACCCCCCTCTCAGGGCCATCCATCTCATCCCACTAATAACTATAGACCTTCTTATCCTCCACATTATCAACAGAGACCTCCATTTAAAGGAAAAAACCGTTTCAATAAAAAAGGAGGTTTTTACCCTAAAAACAGAGAGAATCCTATGTATAGAGACAGAGGGGAATTTTACCACCCTCACCCTTCGTATCCTCCCCCTAGATATCCCCATTTTAGGGAGGACTATTACTATGATGATTTCTTTCCTGCACAAGGTCGTTCTGAACCATTGTCCAATTATGATAGAGATCTTTTTTTAGAGGAGGAGAGGAGGATGAGAGATCACCGCCCCTTCTGAATTATGATTTAGGCCAAATATGTAATATATCTCATTATCCCCCAAATACTTTGAAGAAAGGGAGGGGAAAGAGAGGTGGAAATAAGAAGATAAAAAGATATAGAAATAAAAGGAAAAAAAGAGAAACTAGAATGAGATTAAACAAGTTAAGTAATGCTGAAAGTACTGATAGGGAAGAGATTAATAACGAGATTCAGATTTTTAACCTTAGTTGATATCCACTCACTAAGGAAGAGAAGAGTGTTTTGACAAAGGGTCTCAAATTCGCTCCCAATAATAAATGCAATACTTTTGACACGTTTGTGGACCTTAAGAAATTTATTAGGAAACTTACATTAAAAAAGTTTTTTAAGGAATCATCAAGGGAATCGTCAGAATCTGCTACTCTCCCCCATTCCAAGTTTAAACCGAAGTCAACCTTTTTTCCCCAACATAAAAAGGGAAATTTCATCGACACTTTTGATAAGTTGGTCACTAAAGAGTTGAAATCCATTCCAATAAAAAGGAGACCTTGGCAGAATAAATCCAACTTGTCTAAATTGGAATATGAGGCCTTGATAGGTCTTAAAAGGAACAAAAATATTATCATCAAACCGGCTGATAAGGGAGGGGGTGTAGTTGTCCAAGATGTGTCGGACTACAAGTCCGAGATTGACAGACAGTTGAATGACCCCCTCACTTATCGCCGGTTAAAAGGGGACCCCACTATGGGATACCAAAAAACGTTATATAAAGTATTGGAGGAATATGTTTCAAAAGGTGCTATTTCCCAACAAGAGATGGACTTTATATATGTTAAGGAACCTAGTGTACCTACCATAAACACATTGCCTAAAGTACACAAGGACGCCCATAAACCCCCGGGACGCCCGATTGTGGCGGGTACGGGATCTATGACGGCTAACTTATCAGACTTTATAGATTTCCACCTGCAAAAGCTAATGTTAAGTATCCCATCATATATTAGGGACACCAAAGACCTTCTTGAGAAATTGGATCTGGTGGTATGGAGGGAGGACTATCATATGGTTACCGACGATGTGTCCTCCCTCTATACAATCATTGATCACAACAGAGGCTTAGAGGCGGTCCAATTCTATTTAGATTCCGCTCCTTTAGAACCCATATTGAAGGAATTTATTTTGGTGGGTATCAAATTTATTTTGACCCACAATTATTTTAATTTTGATGGGGACTACCACAATCAAGTATGCGGTACTGCTATGGGGACCAGGTTTGCCCCCTGTTATGCCAACCTTTTTTTGGCATTTTGGGAATGTGCTATTCTACCCGCAGGGAGGGCAGACCTGGTCTCGTGGTACCGCTACATTGATGATATTTTCTTCATTTGGAGTGGTACTAGGGAGAGTTTGGATGACTTCTGCACTTCGTTGAATGCTAACATCCTTAATATTAAACTTTCCTTTCAGGTCAGTCAGGGATCAGTCAACTATTTGGACCTGAACATTTTTGTGGAGAATAACCAACTAAAAACCCAGAATTTCTCCAAGGATACGGATATTAATTCATACATCCCCAGATCCAGCAATCATCACCATATGTGGCTGAGTAATATCCCTAAGGGACAATTCATGCGCATTAGACGCAATTGTTCAGAGGTTCAGACATTTGATAGACATGCGGATGAGCTGAAAAAGCAATTTAGGGATAAGAACTATAAGGAAGACATTCTAGACAAAACCATTCAGGAAGTTAGAACTATGGATCGTTCTTCCCTGTTGGTCCCTAAAGATAAAAATTTGAGTCATTATTCAGATCTTGTTCCATTTATTAGTCAGTACAACAGTCAGTATAAAGAGATAAAGAGTATTGTTAATAAGCATTGGCATCTTTTAACTAATGATACGGATTTACAGGGATATGTAGGAGATTTTCCAAAATTTGTGTAGAGGAAAGCTCCTAATTTGCGTAATTACTTGGTTTCTAGTGCTTTTGGGAATAAGAAGGAGCACATCGGCATTACATCAAAAGGTTTTTTTCGATGTGGTTCCTGCACTATGTGCAAGACCATAAAAGGTCCCAAAAGAATAGAAGAATGTATTTCTAAGTCCAACAATAGGTCTGAAAAGATTAATCAGTTTATTACCTGTAATACCAGCAATTGTATTTATGTTTTGAAGTGCAGATGCGGTTTACAGTACATTGGTCGCATCTTCAGGCCTTTGAAGATTAGGTGGGCGGAACACCTTAGAAATATCAAAAAGGGCCTGGAGGGGCATCCGATGTCTGCACATTTTAAGCAGAAACACAACTGTAATATATTGGACATTACAGGTGCGTATGGCATCAAGAAACTAGAAAAACACTGGCGTAAACACGACAAGGGGACGGGATTGGCTAAAGCCGAAATGAAGCTTATTTTTAGATACCTTACAACCTGGAGGCCTTAACCAGGACTTTGAGGTCAAGTGGTTCCTGCAAGATTAGTGGATCATCCGGAGTATGCCCATCTAGTTCCTTTTGTTTATAGGTTTTAGGTTGCCGAGGATCTGTTGTACCTACGATCATACCATCCTGGATGTGCCCAATCTCGCCCGATCTTGGAAGCTATACAGGATTGGGCCTGGTCAGTATCTGGATGGGGGACCTCCAGAGAAGACTGGGTGTTGTAGGTAAAAGAATAGTTTGGAGGTAAGTTTATAGAATTTCTAGTCTTATTTTGGTGTTTGTAATCACCATTTAGGATGGCTCAATACACTCACGGATGTATCCATGGTTTTGATTTGGACTTTTATGTGGCCTCGCTATCACGGTTCTGATCGCCACTTTGATTCGTGGCTTTCATTTTGCACATGTCCCTTGGCTAGTATATCTTATGCCATATAGATAGGGGTCCTTTACGGTAGTCTTTTAGATATTAGTTAGAGGGACACACAGACCTGCACACGATTTCTATATATAGGGAGGGTTTTTATTTTTATTTTTATTTTATTTTTGGCACTATCACAGAGTAATCCATTCATTTTGACACTTCATTTTTTGACTCTTTTGCTGGTATGTTCACTTTAATTTTCCTTTTGTTTCACACACATGATGAGAATGGAGTCTCCCAGAATGAATGGGGAAAAAAAAGATAAAATCAATAAGCAGCTCCGATAAAAGACTAGTCACAAATCTAAAATCTAGCAATGTTTACTGAAAAAATCAATTAAAAACAGTGACACATAACAACACATAATAAATAAGGCAGACTGGGGGTAACAACAATCCCCTACCGCAGTGGCATAGGAGTCCCGAGGAGCTGCAAAATTTGGACGTCCTAGCAGAGATGTAAAGTCCTCAGGAATCAATGGAACGTCGGCGGGGAGAGAGATACACGACAGCTGCTATGTGGTCCGGATCCTAAACGCGTTTCGGGCGTCGCCCTTTCTCAATAGTGATCCGGATGTTAGAAGGTAAGGTCTTAAGTAGTTGAAGTAACAGCTGATCCTTTGATTGTTTTGATTCGTCCCCATGGTGGATGATTGAGTCCGTATCCAATTACCTACATGCCGCTCTTTCTAAAACCTTATATTAAACAGATACTTTCTTTACCTATATCTTTATGGGATAATATCCTTCCCATATCCCAAACAGTAAAATACAGAGACAAATCAAAAACTCTGACACCGCTACTGGATGTCAAGAGAAAAGTAAACAAACCCACGTGCAGATACACGTGGATGAAAACTGCATTCGTTATCCGGAGGAGACCTTCCCCGTGGTGTATTGGGTTAATTGACTCCACCGACGCTGATATGTCTAGATAAACATCTATTTTATCAGATTGATGTAATACTATTATCTACTTTATTTTATCTACCTTTGTGCCCTATCATAGGGGATTGTTACATATATGTTTATTCACTTTTGGGGTTTATATGCCCAGTAGTTTGTTCATGAGGGTTTTATATTTAACAATTGTCGGTCCATCGTTACCGTTGTTAAGGCTGATTCCACATGCATATACACGTGGATTTGTTTATCTAGACATTTCAGCGTCGGTGGAGTCAATTAACCCAATACACCATGGGGAAGGTTTTCTCCGGATAACGTATACAGTTTTCATCCACGTGTATCTGCTTGTGGCTTTGTTTACTTTTCTCTTGACATCCAGTAGCGGTGTCAGAGTTTTTGATTTGTCTCTGTATTTTACTGTTTGGGATATGGGAAGGATATTATCCCATAAAGATATAGGTAAAGAAAGTATCTGTTTAATATAAGGTTTTAGAAAGAGCGGCATGTAGGTAATTGGATACGGACTCAATCATCCACCATGGGGACGAATCAAAACAATCAAAGGATCAGCTGTTACTTCAACTACTTAAGACCTTACCTTTTAAACATCCGGATCACTATTGAGAAAGGGCGACATTGCCAGATTTTAGATCTGTGATTATTCTTTATCTGAGCTGACTACTGATTTTACTTCTCTTTCTTTCCTCATTCCCATGCATCTATATGGATGAGAGGTGATTGTTTCAACAGTGGACACTTGAATATGAATATATCTGGTTCCTGCATGCCGCTGATTATATGGACTTGTATTCATTCATGTAACTCTATCTAGCGCTGGTATACTATCATACAATTTCCTTACTGCACAAACTTATTATCCAGTCTTAGCATCCAACCTTACCAAACTTCACCAGAGCCTGGGAGCGAGACTTTGGGGAATGCTTTGATAAAGAGGACTGGTTGAAGATATTCCAATGCACCCTTTTAGAAACACATTATAAATTATTATCTAGATGGTACAGATGTCCATCTGTTCTCCACCAGATATTTCCTGAGGTACATTTGCTGGAGGCGCTCTGAATCACCAGACTCTTTCCTACACATCTAGTGGGAATGTCCAAAAATTATGAAACCATTCTGGGAAAAAGTCTTTGAGGTGACCCGGTCCATTTTGGCGGGGGAGGTTCCAACCACACCATTTCTCTGATTACTGAACTGGTCTCAAGGTCTTGTCTCCGGGTTTAAAAAATCTATTCTATGCCCTTTTATTAACACGGCCAAGGCTGTGATTCGCCCCAAATGGCGCTCAGTACATGCTCCTACAAACAAAAGACTTGGCTAACAAATTAGATTACTTTATGTCTATAGAAGACATTGGAATGGAGGAATGCGCTTAATTTAGATGGCATTTAAGACCAGAGACCAATTCAAGACCTTGTACCAGCAGGTTTAAGAGAGGATTCTGTTTTCAGGTAGGCCTAAACATGTGATGTACTGTAATAGGGAAAGCTAGTGTGGTGCCCCTGTGGGTTACCATGGCGGAGGTGGCTTCATTCCGGTGACAATGTCTGCTGCAATTGCTGGATTACAGGGGATGCTGCTAGTGGCAAGGTGAAGGGGTAAAGGGGGTGGCTGCGGCTGGCGCTGGTCCCGTGCCTGTGCTATGTGGGTTTATTGGTCAATGGCTTGCTGGGCTGTTCCTAATGCGAGGAAGCGGTCGGTTGGGAGAGCGAAGCATGCTGTGTGGCACAAGGTGAACTTTTGGAGGTGCCTGCAGGGAATAAAAGGGGAAAGTAGTGCATCAAAGCGGGTTATTGGTGAGTGGTTGGCGAGTGAACTAGGCGGCTGGTGTGCATAGCTGGAGAGAGAGCATCAAAGGGCAGTCAGAGAAAGCGGAGCTGGAGATTGCCGGGGAATCGGAGGGAGAAAGCGTGGAGGCTGAGCCGCAGAGTTCAGGATCTCCTCTGTTTAAGTATAGATCCACATTGTTGATGGAGAGGTGGCTGCAGAGTTGAGGTAGTGGAGTCAAATTGAGTTAAAAAGTGCCTTGAGCTAACTGAATTATATTGAGGCAGTGGATATAGATCAAAGAATAATGTGACATATGGTAACACATTTATTGCAAGTTAGAAAATGCAACACTGGTCAAGAAATTGTCCAGTTGGCCTCAGATTATCGATACCATCGCTTCATATTCTGACAGGTTGGATATAACTTGGAAAGACGTAGAACTGTAAAAGGACATTGTATAACTTAACGCAGGCTATTGAATAAATACCACTTTACCATCTACTTGACTGCAAACAAGTTTAATACAGAATACTGTGGAAGGAGATATATATTTTAACTCAGTATATTGAACAAATACAGTTTTGCCATCTACCTGACCGGATACAAGTAATATTAACAAGAATTGAGAAGCAAAATATATAATTTACTTCAGTTCATTAAATAAACGCAGTGATACAGACTGCTAGGTTGGATACAAGTTTAATGTTTAACATAGTTAATGTAAGATTGGCTTTTATATATTTTTGGATATATGTATTCTGAAACTGTATGTATTACTTCAATTTGTTTATAACATAGCTTATATTGAATGTTTGGAAGATTGCAATTGTTATATTGGAGCTGAGCTGTGTGTAAGTAACAATTGTAATTTTGGTTCTCAATCAAAAAAATTGTTATTGTCTTCAATTGTAACCTATTATTTGATAGTTGTGAAAGTTGTTGTTACAATCTCTTAATTAATGTCTTTGGCTATTGTTTAACAAAAGCCTTATTTGAAGTTTTAATTATTTGTTGAACAAGCTAAGTTTCCTGCTAATCTGAAGAACTCATAATTGGAAAAAATTAATAAAAACTAATTTATTAAGCTTTATACTGGTGTTAGTTCTCTTTGAGTTTTCCTTCATTGTCCTCACCTCTCTGCAACTTAGAAGAAAAAAACCAACAGTACCGTTCAGGTAAATTCTACTCTGTACCTCTGACTAAGGCGGGTGCTACACTAGGAAAACTAGATATTGGATAGATCTGTTGTTGGGGTAACTCCCTTTGTCCAACACAATCTATATTTTATAATAAAGCAGTCGTGACCTTATTTACACATTTTGGGCCTGATCCAGACCTACGCTTAGAAGCGGGTTTACGCTGGTCGTAAGCAGAAATTAGCCAGATTTCCTCATCTGCGCATGCGCATCACCTTTAGTACAAACAGCCGATCAATACAGATTTAAGTAAGAGCGGTAATACGTAGCATTTATGCTAGGGGCATTGTTTTCGTATCGGGAGGGTGTTTCCGGTTATGCTAATGTCCAAAGTGGGCGTGATTACGTATGACCGGTCGATCCGCGTGTACGTTCCTGCAATAGTAAACAGTATGTAAAAAGAATGTACCTAGAGTAGGATTTTGTAAGTTTACAGAGGAATAATGGCCCTGATCCAGACCTACGCCCGCCGTCGATTTTACGTTGGCGCTCATCTCTAATAAGGATGGCATTTGAACTACGGATATGTTTATGTGTCAGTATCATTAGTGTCATGAGCTTGTCTGGGAGCAGCAGCTGAGAGGGGGAGTTGTTCCACATCAGCTATTTTGGAGGCTTTAAGGGATGCCTCCTAGGTAAGTTTGGCTCTCAATTTAAAAACATACTGTATATATGAAACAACATTGGGACTCTCATTGTTAGTTAGGACCACCATATGCAGAAAGGCCTTGACGGTGGTTGGTGGCTTATCATATATTTGCGCAAATATGTGTAACAGACGTTTCTGTGTTTTATTTTACAGATAAAATGGTATAGTCTGTTACTGGTTAATGGCAGTGGTTCTGGGGCATTTTCTTTCCTTTGTTTCTGTGGCTATCAGATTAACCCCTGCCTTTCATGCACCTGTATGCATTTACCTATAAATTGATTGAGCAACTTCCATTT
>WWET01006523.1:12614-29557 GCA_011038615.1 Limnodynastes dumerilii
ATTGCGTTATGGAGCAGGCATGTTATTTATTGTGTTATGGAGCGGGCATGTTATTTATTGCATTATGGAAGGGGCATGTTATTCATTGCGTTATGGAGCAGGCATGTTATTTATTGTGTTATGGAGCGGGCATGTTATATATTGCATTATGGAGCGGGCATGTTATTTATTGCATTATGGAGCGGGCATGTTATTTATTGCATTATGGAGCGGGCATGTTATTTATTGCATTATGGAGCAGGCATGTTCTATAATTAACAATTAATTTCATAAAACATTTAAATTAGTAAGGGCCACAATGTGTGGCAATCTTGGAAAGGTTAATTCACCACGATTAACAGCTTAATCACGTCAATTAAACCCTTTAAAGTCTGCCACACAACGACAGGGAACTCAACCCTTGGTAAATCTGGTGATTTTTATGGGCATGTTAACTTGCCTCTTAGTAAATCCGGCCCACAGAGTGGTATGTAATGTTATCATAACATGAATAGGAGATTGTAAAAAACATTTCTCTATATAAGCCCAGATCAGACCCAATGCTGCATCACTGGTGACATAATGTGATCTATAAAAAGACACTTACCTTACACACACAATCTTGTTGTAAGTGTTGTAACGAGATGTGTTGAAGAAGTAATTGGAATTTACGGTAAACACCGCTCCAAATATAACATCTCCATCTTTATAATGCTCGTAGTCTTCAAAATATCTTATCATCTGCAGGTCACACCCAGGAGCAGCTGAGGAACAAGGCAACACTTTCAGGATAAGAGCGACATAAAAGAGAGTCTCGGCTATTGCCATTATTAAGACAGATTCTTCCTGGGTATAAAAGTGAGTGATAGGAAGAGAGGTGAAGACACATCTGCAGCTCCTGTGACTGAAAGTCTTATACAGCAAAGACTCAGGGAACAATTGCATCAGTTTTAGTGACATCAGCTTGAGTGAAACGCGTGACAAGAGGTCGATAATTATCTCTCATACCCAGCAAACACAGCAATTATTATGAACAGCCCAGCAGGTTCATACATATAATTATCTTAGACTTGTTTTCCATTGTACATACTGGTGCAAACAACAGACTTGGGGTCAGAGTTACCAAGGGGTGAGTTCCCCTGTTTTTTAGCATTTATTCGCAGCGATTAAGCTCATAATCATAGTGAATTAACCCATAAGAAATCACAATACATCATTCGTCCCGTCTAAATTTGTTTTAAGAATAGTCCCTAACAATAATAAATTGCCATAGTATAAATCACTACAGCGAGTTTCAAAAGGCAGAGCATATAACTCGCTATATTTACTACATAGCGATTTGTGATATAGCTGTAAACTCATCTCTAACTCTGATGAGAAAATAGAGGTGGTTGTGAGTGTCGCTTTCCTAGGAGAACATCTTTTCTTCAAGAACATCTGGATAGAGGACCATCTATTACACCATATGTGAATGGTGGTAATAGACTTCCAGAATACAGAGAAAGAGGTAGGGATCAATAGGCTGCTAGTCGTTTGGCTGCTTTAGTGTCTAAACATCCTTTCCTGTCCTCTTCTCAGCCACAGGTAATTACGACTCCCTTTTATGCAACTGTTATAATGTGCAACATACTAAGATTTAATATTTAGGTAATTATGACTACCCTTTATGCAAGTTTTACAATCTGCAACATACTAAGATTTAATATTTAGGTAATTATGATTACCCTTTATGCAACTGTTGTAATCTGCAACATACTAAGATTTAATATTTAGGTAATTATCACTACCCTTTAATGCTGTGTAGATATACTGTAATTGTTAGAGATTGTGATTGATAACTGTGGTCTGGCATTTTAGGGTCTTAATAGAAGTGTAGGCTACTAGCCGCTTGGCTGCTTTAGTGTCTAAATTTAAAGTGGATTAATTTTAAGAGGAGGTTAATGTCGGAGTTACAATGGAGTTACATATAAAGGAAAACAGAGGAAACAGAACCATACTCTGCCCAAAAACAACTTTAACAACAGCAAACATTGAGGAATTTTCACTCATAGGGCCTGATCCAGACCTACGCTTGGAAGCGGGTTTACGCTGGTCGGAAGCGTAAATTAGCCAGATTTCCTCATCTGTGCATGCGCACCTCCTTTAGTACAAATGGCCGATCGATCCAGATTTAAGTAAGAGCGTTAATACGTAGTATTTATGCTAGGGGCGTTGTTTTCGTATCGGGAGGGTGTTTCCAGTTATGCTAATGTCCAAATTGGGCGTAATTGCATATGACCGGTCGATCCGCGTGAACGTTCTTGCAATAGTAAACAGTATGTAAAAAGAACGTACCTAGAGTAGGATTTTGTAAGCTTCCAGAGGAACGGCAATAATACTAAATAGCGTGCATACGGATAAAAGCCGCTGGACGTTCCATGCATACATTGTTCAAAGTTTAAACACAATCAATTAAGTGCAGCACCAGCTGCAGAGAGTTTGTACCTCTCCTTTATGAGTAGGGGGAGGCTAGCAGTAATTGGTTTTGTTTTCCATAGTGTTTGGATACAGACATTGCTGAAAACATTGGAGCATTTATTGTGTTTGGACTGATCGAGCTTTGGTCACTTTAGTGGTTTTCTTAGAAGGTAAGTAAGACATTTGTTTTACATTATCATGATTTATTAATAAGTTTTAATATTTTTTTTTATTTTTTTACCCATGCACATATATAAATATCTATTTTTTTTTTTCCAAGATGGAACGTTATGATGAACTTGCTGGTGTAAGTTTACTGATTAAGATGTTATTTTTATTAATTATCGTGTGTGTGTGTTAACCTTCACTGCTGCAGTGCACAATGTTTTTTTATATTGTAATTACAACCATTAAAACTTGATGTTATTAATAATGCTACACTACCTGCATTTTAATTGCTATGGGTCAAACTTAATTTATGCAACTTTACTTTTTTATTAGTATCTGGCAGCTGAGATGGGTAATCCGGCTGTGGAAGAGGACCAGCTACGGAGAAGGGAACATCCTCTGCTTCCTTTTCATTGCCTGAGGACTCGTGAGCGCATCTATAGGCCATGTGTCAGCCTCTTTAACGTGACTGATGATGAGGTCAGGCGCATATAACGCCTTCCACTGCATATTATCATGGACACTCTTGCACTTGTGCAGAGTGACCTGACTTCTAATGTCATGTCACGTACAGCAATTTCACAGCTTACAACACTCCTGGCGGTGTTACAATTTTGTGCATCTGGCTCCTTCCAGTGAGTCATGGGTTGCGCAACAGGAGTGTCCCAGTCATCTTTCAGCCGTGTCCTGGACACGGTTTTGAGGGCATTCCTATTGCGCATGTCCCAATTCATTCCTGTTGCGCATATCTCAATTCATTTATATGCCATTGAATAAGACAGCCCTTGTGGAGATTCAACAGCAATTTTCCACCATTGCTGGTTTCCCACATGTAATAGGGGCTGTGGATGGGACACATATTGCATTGGTCCCAAGGGGTGGAAACTCTTCTGTTTTTTTAAATAGAAAGAGTTTCCTCTCCATTAATGTCCAAATGGTATGTGACTCATCGCTCCTTATTCGGAACATGGTTGCAAAGTATCCTGGCAGCAGCCATGATGCCTTTGTGATGCGGCAATCCGTGATATGGCAAAGATTAGAGGAGAGGCATGCTAACGGTGGTAGTGATGCGTGGCTCTTAGGTATGTAAAATGGACTTTGATGTTTTGACTGTTGTGCCCTGTTTGTCTGACAGTATGTTAATGGCTTTTTTTAACATCCATTTCTCAAAGGTGACAGTGCGTATCCTCAGAGGCCCTTTCTCCTGACGCCCATGTTGCACCCTAGCACAGAGTGCGAGATTGCGTACAACGCCGCCCATACGGCCACCAGGCAGGTCATTGAATGGACATTTGACCTGTTAAAATCTAGGTTCTGGTGTCTGGACCGGTCTGGGGGAGCCCTTATGTATGCGCCCGGCAAGGTATGTGAGATTGTTGTTCTGTGTTGTATTTTTCACAACATCGCGGTGAGACATGGGATACCTTTTAAGATTGTGGCTGACGCAGATGTAGACCCTCCTCTGCCGGAACATCAGCTGCGTACCATAGCCTCTTCCCAGTCTGGATCAGAGTTCCGGCACAATGTAATTCGGACATATTTTTAAGGTGTGTACAATATGACTTAATGGATACATGTTTTTGGTAAGCATTTTTTTCCAAATTGTTTTTCAAATGATTTTAAATTAAACCTTAATTCATATGTCAATAGTAGTCAGATTTTTTTTTGAATCAAATGGTAGACATATTTAGACAAGTTAAAACAAGACCTTTATATGTTTCTGAATACATATTTATTTTGGAAACACATGTGCAGATCCACATTGAATTCGCCTGTCAATCATTTAATTTTTTTTGCAAAAATGTTTCAAACACACATCCAACCAAAGAAAAAACATCTATAATATAGTATTATATATTGTATACATTTTTCTGTTAATGATAACATGTTTTTGTTTTATTTTTTAGAAAGAGATTTTTTACCTCCTTTGGTTGGTTTAATGACCACACTCTGTTCTCTTTGTTTTTTAGGTGGAGGGACTGTTTGTTCACCTGATGTCCGTGGTGCTGTGCTGGAACGAGTTAATACCCTTTTAGCTGGAGTGGTAAGTGAGAAAGAATCTTTTGTTGCAGGTTCATCTGTAGATGGTTGTTGTTTTTGCTGCATTTGTGTCCCTGAAGTGGATGTAACAGCCTCCTGTGTTGGGTCAGTTTTTGCATTGCCCACTGCATGTAGCTAATACTTTGTGTTACATACTGGTTTAAGGTTGTCTCCAGTATTTTAGTGTGTTGAATGATTTCCACAAAGAAATTGTATGGTTGCTTATTTCTTTCTTTCTGAATTGTAGTTTGTTGTTTTGTTGCTTCATAATTGTGATCTAATTTTTTCTCTATTGATTTCATCGTAGCATAATGTTGTTCTAGAGCTGTTGGAGCAGACATTGTAATGTTGCTGGTTGTTTGTTCCACAGCTTCAGCTTCCTGTGTTGGTGCTGTGTCTTCCTGTGGATCCAAATCGGATAATGAAGAGCTGTATGGTATCACATTGGCTCCATTTCAAGAGGGTCTGTGTGTGATAAGAATGTCTATTCACAAACCATTTTGCATAAATAATTAACATAATGTGTTAAAAAATATTAAATTACCTGGGGAGTCAGAATGTTCTTCATCCACCACAGGTCTCAGTAATCTTGGTGGGGGACCATCCATCGTGTCCATATCTCCTACACCTTCCACCTCTGCCTGGCTCACAACTCTCAAGGCCAATTCTTCTACATTTGTAAGTTGTGGTGAATCAGGTAATGGCCCTGCCCCTGTTGTTCTTTCATGTTTTTTTTTCTTTATGGCCTGTTTGAGATCGGACCATCTGTTTTGTATGAGAAAAATAACATTATGTTTGATTAACATTACATGTAAACATCATTGGTTTATTAATTACCATAAAGAACACACATTTTCAAAAACTATTGGTAATTGATATACCATATTTAACATTGAAAGAGCATTCCAAACCTTAAAATATATGTCATTAGCTTGTGGCATGGCTAGCATTTTTCTACATTAATAAAAATCTGCTCATATATTTAGAAGTATTTGTAGGATTAGACCTGTGATATGGTCGAACACTATGTTGTTTGTTTTTACATTAGTTCATTACATTGTACATTAGAACATACAAGTTCTTATATTGCAATCAGGGTTTTGCGCTTTGGAGAATGCCATAAAATCATCATAAATCTCGTTCCAAACTTGTGCCCTAAGGTGTCCTGCTATTTCAACATCATTAATATAAAATTTGGACAAGATGTTGTTGACGAGATGAATAACCTCTTGTGGTGTGAAATTAGGATTTCTGGCTTTGCCCTTGGGTCCCATGTGGCAATCTGTGTTCAAATGTTTCAAAGGATGTTTGATGAGTCATAGGCGTCTTTTTATTGGCCGCAATTAGCGTGCGTTTATTCTAATTAGTGAACGTACAAGGCGTGGTAACTAATGGATGTTTCTTTTTTTTTCAAATGCCTACAGATAAGTGGACAATATATTTGAAATATCAGGATTGAAATCTTTTGTATGTAATCGTTGACTTAGACAAGTGTGTAAGAAGAAATTGTAAAACTATACCGTAAGTAATTATAACTTTGCTATGCTTGTTAGGTTTTATTGTTGAATTAACAGTTTAGCAAAATCGAAAAAACTTTGCTCTTCATGCTGTTTCCGCCAATCACAATTCTAGTTCAGTGATTGATGTGGTTAACCACATATTAGAGACTATTTATTGTGCTATATAGCATATATTGTGATTTGTTGCTCCTTGAAGGCGTTTCTGAAGTGAGCCAATGGCGTTGTCAGTTCACAATTTGCGTGAGTCCGCCATTTTAACTATCCATATTATGAAAATGGCTGCCGCACGTGCGGAACCTTTCTCTCGGCAAGAGTTACGTATTTTGGTGGCCGAAATGGACAGGTTCGACCTCCGCCAGCCACGCTGTAATGCCGCAGTTAGGGCTTCCTATATGCGCGTGCAGCATGAAATTAGATGCTATCTGAGAGTCCGCCGGTGTGTTGACCAGTTAATGCGTTGGTGGTCAGATCTCAGGCGGCGTCAACCTGATTTGCTGGCGGAGGTCCGATTGCAAATTGAGCATCATAAACGCCGTAAGTATTTACTCGGAAAAATAAGAATTATACCTGTGTAGTTAAAATGTATTAAATTTATTTTATTATTTTGTTAATTTATTTTTTATGGAAAGGCCATACGTTATAAACATTAACAGTATAATTTTGCAAGGCTGGGCTGTTGCAAGGTGCAGCATAACTTTAGTAAAAAATTTAACCAATTGCATTGACATTAAAATAACTTGTTTATAGGCCAACAGGAAGAAGGTCAAATCTTTTATCTGCATATTCTTTTCTCTTAAAATTGTCACTTCAATTTGTATCATAATAATGGGCCGGATCCAGAACTACGTCCGTCTTTCATAGACCGCATATACTCAATCTATGTATCAAAACGATACGCAGATTACGTACAGTAGCTACTACGCATGCGCAGTAGCTATTGTTTATTGAATTACGTCCGTCTGTGGAAGACGGACATAGTTCTGAATCTACCCCAATGTTCTTACTTATGTAAAATTATTCTTTGTTTATATGCTTATACTGTTAGGACGGGAAAGACACAGACTGGCTGAATTTGCTCGTCTGCAGCTGGCTCAAGATGAGCAGCAGGAGGAGGATGAACAGGTGGAGGCTTCCCCCCAATCCCTATCCCAGGAGGAGCAGGAGCAAATGGCACCCCTATCCCTACCCGACGAGGAGCAGGAGGAAACGTCACCCCGATCCCTCCCACAGGAGGACAGTGATGGTTCCACACACAGGGAACAACAGGAGCACTAGCATGTGCAGAATGTGCCTCTTGAACGGGTAAGTAAATTATTATCATGTAATTTTCACGTGTTAGTGGATTGTGTTTCTGTTGTAATTGTAAAAAGTTTAGGTCGTCTGTATGTAGAATAACTATTTGTGTACCTTAATGTCACAATTAACTGTATGATGTTAAACAGTTTTGAATAGGTAAGCAGACTGTTATATTTGTTTCCTCTATCAGCAAAATAAAGTTCCCTTGGTCTTAACTGAATTTTAGCAATGTATTTTGTTATAATCTAATAGCAATATGGGAATATTTTTAAATATAATAATACTAATAAATATATTGTAATCAAAATATAAATAGGAGAGAAAACTTATTTACAATAGTAGCACTTGATATGGGTCCAAAAATAGACGTACAAAGAATGGTATTTGGGGCCCAGGATAGAAATCTTTATGTTCCATTTGTTCTGGGAGAGCACCTGGACCCCTTCACAAACGAAGTTATTAACATGCTGCATACGCTGGTGCAGATGGGCCAAACTGCCCAAATGTTGTTACGTATATATGAGATTTAAATCATTAATGTTTTTTTTGGAAAGCAAAGTTAAAGTTTTGTAAAAAAAAAAAATGAAACAAAAAAAGAAAACAATGTTCATATTTGAACAGAGAATAACATTTTTTTCTCATATCTAGTGTTAGTGTTTATTAAATATATACTTGCTTATTAAATAACTAATAGCACATTGTTAATTAACACATTTTAACTTACAAAAGGTCACAAAAGACATAACAAGTCATGACAGGTTTAACAGGACATAGAAATCTGACTTTACAAACATACTACAACATTACTATAAATAGCATAACATTAAATAGATTGAAATATGCGAGAGAGAGAGAGAGAGAGATACATATATTTACATATACATTAATATATAATATTCAAACATGTCTATAAACTCTAGTGATGAGTTTAACAATATACGAAAACAATAGGTGATACGTTCGAACGTACGCAGGATCATCAGTTAGGAATTTACATATGGACAATAGAATCTGAGAATTTACTTTGCTACTACCTTCTTTAGTACGTGGTTCGTAACACGCAGCGCATTAACGCTGCACTTGGTGCAAGCGGCCATATTTTTATAAGTTACGCTGTTGCGGTAATACGCAATAGCGTATGCCCGATTTCGTAGGTCTGGATTAGGCCCTTTATTTCTGAAAAGCATTGTATGCGGAACCATCTCCTTTTTCCCCCTCCTTACCCCTCCCTACCATTTCTTCTGTCCTTTTCTCTTTTCTTTCACTTCTACTTGTTTGTGTTTCCTGCTTCACTCTTAATACTTGCAGGGAAATTGTAGTTAATCCTTCTGGTTTTTGTGATCTTGAGATGCTGTACTTACGTTCCGTTTATAACCAAGAGCAATGATGCTGTTTTCCAGCTCTCTGCTTGTATTTGTGTTTGTATTTGTATTATTACTATCACTGCTGTACATTCTATTATGCTGTAAACTCAATAAAAAAATAAAATAAAAAAAAACGTAACTAATGTGATGACTGATCTTTTCAGCTGATATTTTCAAATGTCATTTATGAATTACTCATATGTATATAATATCAGAAAGGGAAAACTACATAGTTACATAGTTGATGAGGTTGAAAAAAGACAACCTATTTTGGATCTCCTGCGATCCCTATCTTTATATACGAAGTTAATCCATATGAAGCAACCTCCAAACTGTTGCAATCATAAATAAGTAAATAAGTAAATAAATAAATACATTTCTCCCTGGCTCCACTACTCTCCTTTATTTAAATTAGTGACCCTGGTAACCCTGGGTGTCCTTTTCTGCAAAAAATTTATCTAATCCTTTCTTAAACATATCAAGTGAAACTGCCATCACAACCTTTTCTGGCCGTGACTTCCAAATCCTGACTGCCCTTACTGTGAAAAACCCTTTCCTTTGCTGGTTGTGAAACTTCTTTTCCTATAACCTTAGTGGGTGCCCCCATGTCCTGTGTACAGTTCTTGGGGTAAAAGATTAGAGTAAGATTTTAGAGTTAACCAACAATACTGTATCTCTGAATTATATAGCGATGAAATTTTCTTTATTAGACGGGAAACATCTTATTACATCTTATTAATCTTAGGTAACATTCCCCATACAAACAATTTGATGAAAGTCTTAACATCATGCAAAAAATGACGGGCTTCATCTCCAATTAATTATATATAAAATTCAGGGCGATTACGGCCAATAGTGGGGATGTTCCTTATACGGAAGCCTTTAGGTATGATCTTATCTCTGTAGTACTTCGACAATGTAATACCATGCATGTTGAAATCAAGTTGCCGCTTTTTCAGTCGCAACCCATAGTGGAATGTATCAAGTGCTGAGTCCAAGTTAAGGGACTCCACCGTGTCTTCTGCAAATAATATCGACTGGACTTGTTCTGCTGAGAAGCTGAGGGTATCTCCCTTTACCAAGGTAGCAGAAGCCAAACCATGTTCATTGTTGGTGGACATAGTCAGTATTGCTGTCTATGTGCTGTTTTATCCGTACTGAACGGACCAAAGAAGTTCAAGAAAGAAAGTAAAAAGTCCAGGTGAGTGTAGTGACAACTCACCACTTACTGTTGCAGGGAGGGTGCTCAGAAAGTGGAGCCCTGTGAGCCAGAGTTCCAAGAGATACAAAGCGATAATCCGTCACTCCATGTTTGCAAAATTGTTGCTCATGGTGCACATCAAAGTGGAATTGATAGTATAGCAGATAAATGAAGGCACTCTTGAGTCTTTGTAAAGTGAAGAAAGAGGCTTCTCCAGCCTTATTTTAATGAGTAGGTGAAACCGACGTTTCAGGAGAGTAATCTCCTTTCTTCAGGGTCAGCAAATAAACAGCTTAATCAAAACTGTGCAAGCAAATAACTCATATAAATAAGAGTATACTGAAGTACTCACCCAATCCACGAGCCGCCAGAGTGCCTCCTTACCGGAAATGCGCCCGTGGGGATCCCGTTTAGTTGTCCCTGGCAACGGAGGCGGGCCCCAGGGTATCCGTCAGTCATCGGCGGCGGCTCAGGGGTGTCTCTAACATGTAAATAAACAAAAACCAATGAACACGTGAAAACAGCATCAGAGGAGCACAAAATACAAATACGAATAATCAGTACCATGGTCAGGGACTGAGAGAAAGCAAGTTATGCAACAGGGGTAGCAAAAGGAGAGGGCAAAGAGGTATTGATAAGTGTATAACGAAACATAAAGGGCAGACTTTTAACGCACAAGGTACAGGAAGCCAAACTCAAAGCGACCAGGGGAATGAAGCAGGCACAATGAATATATATTGCGGGGTACTCTCCCAGGTTGCCAAATACATGGCAAGCACCTAACATAGGGGGTCACATGCCCGAAGACAACATGCAATATAAAATCAATAGAGACGGTGTCTGTGGTCTGTCAAATGCGAAATGCGGTAGTTCACAATCGCCTAATAGCCCGCAGGGACGCACAACGGTGCATGTATATCACGTGCAGAAGTACAGGGAGAATTTTAAAGGATAATGGATAAAACATTATGGAGAGGGATCAAGCAAGCATGCCGAAAAATAAATAAACAAGCCCACATGTCTAACAAAAGGGTAGGGACCAGAGATCAGAACTGCAGGGGGGGCTCAAAATTGTCATCAAAGTCACAGAAAGCAGTTCAAAGGAAGGGTCTCATTGAGACCTGCAGGGAAAACAGTGTTCAGATTAAAAATAAAGCGGCTCTCATGTTGGAGGAGTGTCTTCTCTCTGTCTCCTCCTCTGATGCTTTTAGGAATATGGTCCAAGCCCATCCACTTGAAATCGTTGAGTTGGTGGCATGCTGATACCCAGTGTCTGGCTACTGGTTGGTCGTTATGGCGGCCCTCGAGGGCAGCCCGTATTGCTGAACGATGCAATGCAAGGCGTTCTTTAATTTTGCGCACAGTTTTGCCAATGTAAATAAGGTTGCACGGGCAAATGATTGCATAGACCACAAATTGTGTTGTACATGTTATAACGTGTTTCAAAGTGATGCTTTTACCAGTGCCAGGGTGAATAAAGATTGAACCATTGATGAGTTGGGAGTAAGAAATGCATCCCATACAGCGGTAGTTCCCAGGCTTTTTAGTCAAAGTATTCTTCTGTGTCCTATTAACACTACTAACATCATTCTTGCTGAGTATATCTCTCAAATTTCTTCCTCTTGTATGGCTGGATAGTAGCTCCATATTTTTAAATGGTAGATTACAGTCTGTGTTAACCACAGGCCATAATGCTTTGCTGCCCTTTTCTGAAAGAAAGACAGGTGATTATATTGGGTTACCCAGGGTATTTTATTGGTAAGTCCAGTCTTATCTTTGCTGTGAAGAAGTTCCCTTCTGTCCACTTGCATTATCTTCTGTTTTGCTGCTCTGAGGGTTGTTGCACTGTAGCCCCTCTGTTTGAATAGTCCCAGAGTGTCCTCAATTTGTTTGTTAGCAGTGGTTTCCTCACTGTTGATCCTTTTCACCCGTATAAGTTGAGCATAGGTCCTGCTGGAGGGTGATGACTCTTAGCATGTAAAAGTGAATTTTTATCGTTTTTTTTGCTGAACATACTGGTCTGGATGTGTTGGTTATGCTTGGAGATTGATACATCCAAGTAATGTATTTCTGTTTCACTGCTTGTAAATGTGAATTTGATTGTAGGATCCAGAACATTCACTGTAGTCATCATGGTTTCAAATTCTATAAGAGTTCCACTCCAGAACATGATGATGTCATCAATAAAGCATTTACAAAGGATGATTTTCTCCCCATGTGCCGGATGATCCAGAAACAACCTCTTCTCAATTTCGAACATGTAGGCATTCGCGTACGAAGGGGCCACATTGGACCCCATCGCACAGCCTTGTGTCTGTAGATATATACCTCCATCAAAGTAGAAGTAATTACACTTGAGGACTAAATCTAGCAGAGCTTGAAATAGGTTTGGAGGTGGGCCCTGATATGCAGGGTTATCCTTAATCAATTGAAGTGTAGCTTCTATTCCTTGTGTATGTGTAATATTCGTGTATAGACTCACGACGTCTATGGTGCACATCAAGCAGTTATCAGGCAATGTATCAAGGGACTGGAGAGTCTGCAACAGATGAGTAGTGTCTTTCAAATAGGTATTCTGTGACTGAATCACAGACTGTAAAACATTATCTAGAAATTGGGACACGACTTAAAATAAAGAGCCCCTGGCGGAAATGATAGGCCGTCCAGGGGGGTTGGTCAATGATTTATGCACCTTAGGCAAGGTATAAAGTATTGGCATTTTAGGACGTTGTATAAACAGGGCATTCATCTGTTTAGTGGTAAGTTGACCTTGGTTGACAGCTTCAGAAAGTATTCCTTTAAGTTTACATTGATATTCACATGTAGGGTCTTGTGTTAATTTTAAATATACAGCAGTGTCTGCCAGCGTTCGATATATCTCAGTGCAGTAATCAGTAGTATTTTGAATGACAATAGCTCCACCCTTGTCTGCTGGGCGTATTACTATACTATCATCAGCTTGTAAAGATTTCAGGGCTTTTCTCTGATTGGCATCAAGATTATGTATGGCAGTAGGTAATTCAATCTTAGCTTTAGTCATACTTTGTTCCATAAGGTGTGAAAAACATTTCAATGAGGCATTCATGGAAGGAGGATCGAAAGTTGATTTTGGGTGTAATTTATATATATCAGTATGGGCCGTCTCATTAGACCTGATTTTCTTAGAGAAGTATTCCTTCAATCTAAGTGATCGGTCAAGTCTATGTTGCTCAATTTTATTATTGAGTGGGTCAAATAGTGTAGTAGGTACGAATGACAAACCTTTACTAAGGACAGATCTCTCTGTGGTGGTCAATACGTGCGTTGAAAGGTTGAAGACTACGTCCTCGTGGAGCGAAGTGCTCGTTGTTTGTTTGCACATCTCGCTGCGTCTGGTGGCTCTCTGCCTCGGCCTCCTCTCCCTCGACCTCTTCTGCCTGTAGGTGGTTTGTCTTGAAAACCCCGGCTGGCTTGTGAGGGAACTATACTGCAAACATGGAGTGACGGACTACCACTTTGTATCCTATGGAACTCTGACTTGCTCAGGACTCCCTCTTCCGCGCACCCTCCCTGCAAATTTAAGTAGTGAGTTGTTACCACACTCACCTGGATTTTATATATTTACCTGAACTTTACTGTTCCGCTTGGTACGGATAAAGAAGCTTATAGACAGCAATACTGACTATGTCTATCAACAATGAGCATGGTTTGGCATCTGCTACCTTGATGAAGGGTGATACCCTCAGCTTCTCAGCAGAACAAGTCCAGTCGATATTATATGCAGAAGAAACTGTAGAGTCCCTTAATTTGGACTCTTCTCTTGATATGTTTCATTATGGGCTGCGACTGAAGAAACGGCAACTTGACTTTAACATGCATGGTATTACATTATCTAAATATTATAGAGACAAGATCATACCTAAAGGCTTTCGCATAAAAAACATTCCTTCCATTGGCTGCCACCACCCTGAATTCTGTAAACGATGGGTGGCTATTCTCAATAAAGCCTCCTTTGACCTGATGATTCTTGTAATCGAAGAATCGACAAGAGAGGTCAAACTAACTGAAGAAAAATTGAGAATCTTTGACCAAGAAAAAAAAACCATCTTAGTGGCGGATACCGAGCAGGATTGGCTGGGAAGAATGGAACTTCAGTTGACAAAATATCAGCTGGAACTTACACGTTTCAAAAAGGACAAGATGGTGAAAACACAACGCGACTACGATGAAAATAATGTATATCCCTGGTTTTCGGGTACCGAAATGCACACTGCAGGCCTTATAGGCAAAGACCGTTCATCAACAGAAGTGCCTATGATGCCTCAAGTGGGCCCAACACTAGTGACAGCGACGCTGATCTTCCTTCACAGGCTCCCTCACAGGCTAGCCGGGGTTTTCAAGACAAACCACCTACAGGCAGAAGAGGTCGAGGGAGAGGAGGCCGAGGCAGAGAGCCACCAGACGCAGCGGGATGTGCAAACGAACAACGCGCATTTCGCTCCACGAGGACGTAGTCTTCAACCTTTCAACGCACGTATTGACCACCACAGAGAGATCTGTCCTTAGTAAAGGTTTGTAATTTGTACCTACTACACTATTTGACCCACTCAATAATAAAATTGAGCAACATAGACTTGACCGATCACTTAGATTGAAGGAATACTTCTCTAAGGAAATCAGGTCTAATGAGACGACCCATACTGATATATATAAATTACGCCCAAAATCAACTTTCGATACTCCTTCCATGAATGCCTCATTGAAATGTTTTTCACGCCTTATGGAACAAAGTATGACTAAAGCTAAGATTTAATTACCTACTGCCATACATAATCTTGATGCCAATCAGAGAAAAGCCCTGAAATCTTTACAAGCTGATGACAGTATAGTAATACGCCCAGCAGACAAGGGTGGAGCTATTGTCATTCATAATACTACCGATTACTACACTGAGATATATCGAACGCTGGCAGACACTGCTGTATATTTAAAATTAACACAAGACCCTACATGTGAATATCAATGTAAACTTAAAGGAATACTTTCTGAAGCTGTCAACCAAGGTCAACTTACCACTAAACAGATGAATGCCCTGTTTATACAACATCCTAAAATGCCAATACTTTATACCTTGCCTAAGGTGCATAAATCATTGACCAACCCCCCTGGACGGCCTATCATTTCCGCCAGGGGCTCTTTATTTCAAGCCGTGTCCCAATTTCTAGATAATGTTTTACGGCCTGTAATTCAGTCACAGAATACCTATTTGAAAGACACTACTCATCTGTTGCAGACTCTCCAGTCCCTTGATACATTGCCTGATAACTGCTTGATGTGTACCATAGACGTCGTGAGTCTATACACGAATATTCCACATACACAAGGAATAGAAGCTACACTTCAATTGATTAAGGATAACCCTGCATATCAGGGCCCACCTCCAAACCTATTTCAAGCTCTGCTAGATTTAGTCCTCAATTGTAATTACTTCTACTTTGATGGAGGTATATATCTACAGACACAAGGCTGTGCGATGGGGTCCAATGTGGCCCCTTCGTACGCGAATGCCTACATGTTCGAAATTGAGAAGAGGTTGTTTCTGGATCATCCGGCACATGGGGAGAAAATCATCCTTTGTAAATGCTTTATTGATGACATCATCATGTTCTGGAGTGGAACTCTTATAGAATTTGAAACCATGATGACTACAGTGAATGTTCTGGATCCTACAATCAAATTCACATTTACAAGCAGTGAAACAGAAATACATTACTTGGATGTATCAATCTCCAAGCATAACCAACACATCCAGACCAGTATGTTCAGCAAAAAAAAACAATAAAAATTCACTTTTACATGCTAAGAGTCATCACCCTCCAGCACTCATCAAAGGTCTGCCCTATGCTCAACTTATACGGGTGAAAAGGATCAACAGTGAGGAAACCACTGCTAACAAACAAATTGAGGACACTCTGGGACTATTCAAACAGAGGGGCTACAGTGCAACAACCCTCAGAGCAGCAAAACAGAAGATAATGCAAGTGGACAGAAGGGAACTTCTTCACAGCAAAGATAAGACTGGACTTACCAATAAAATACCCTGGGTAACCCAATATAATCACCTGTCTTTCTTTCAGAAAAGGGCAGCAAAGCATTATGGCCTGTGGTTAACACAGACTGTAATCTACCATTTAAAAATATGGAGCTACTATCCAGCCATACAAGAGGAAGAAATTTGAGAGATATACTCAGCAAGAATGATGTTAGTAGTGTTAATAGGACACAGAAGAATACTTTGACTAAAAAGCCTGGGAACTACCGCTGTATGGGATGCATTTCTTACTCCCAACTCATCAATGGTTCAATCTTTATTCACCCTGGCACTGGTAAACGCATCACTTTGAAACACGTTATAACATGTACAACACAATTTGTGGTCTATGCAATCATTTGCCCGTGCAACCTTATTTACATTGGCAAAACTGTGCGCAAAATTAAAGAACGCATCACACTCCATCGTTCAGCAATACGGGCTGCCTTAGATGGTCGTCAGAATGATCAACCGGTTGCTAGACACTGGTTGACAACAGGCCACCAACTCAACGATTTCAAGTGGATGGGCATTGATCATATCCCTAAAACTATTAGAGGAGGAGACAGAGAGAAGATACTCCTTCAACATGAGAGCCGCTTCATTTATAATTTGAATACAGTTTTTCCAGCAGGTCTCAACGAGACCATTCCCCTGAACTGTTTTTTGTGACTTTAAAGGTGACATTGGGCCTGATTCAGAGCTGCGAAATTTTCGCACGACGGGCGAATGCGTACGTTCGACCGTGCAAATAAACATACACGCCCCTAACACTCCCATTGTAAAGTACCTGCTTACGGCGGCTATACCCTACACTGGGTACTACCATCGGCCGTACGAATTTTCGC